>JAAAYG020000007.1:117622-155182 GCA_009936455.2 Tomocerus minor
AATAGAGTAGTAGTTTGCTTGAATTAGAAATTGTTGAGGGAAACGCCAATTTCCCTTCCACTTAAATAGGTGCAATGTGCAATTGGTTTCAAACATGTTCATAACCTACCTAACTGAACTAAAACTACCTATTTAATACAATGATACATTTTGATGCATGTTTAGATGCAAAATATAAGTATAAAGTATGTACTTATGTATCCAGATTTATTTAATTTGAAACAACACAATAGCAACACTAGGTATTTTGAAAGTAGACAAGCTGTTATATTTATGTCCTTAATTTAATCGAAAATGAAATTGCAATTATAGCATTTGTCTCAAGTGAGGCTTAGTGGTTAGATGGTCTGTGGTCAATACAAAAACAGAGAGTTCGCAAAAACTTCTTAAAGCATTCGCATTACTTCCATGAAAGTCAATATTTTATTATTTATTTCGTTTCTGAAACTTCTCTATGTAAATGTACTTACATTGAAAATATTCAACACAAATTCTGGCCGAAGAAACTTCCTTATTCCCATTTATTGCTCAACAGTGCACCAGTTTCATATACGTACACTTTTAAAACTGGCTTTGAAATTGGAGTCAAGGTGTGTAATAAAACGACAAACAGACATCGCTACACACAGATGGAAATGAATTACAGGCAATGATAAATAAACATAATTGAACCCGAGTCTTGATTTTCTTAGCCTGCTTTAACTTTACCTTTTCTTGAATATAATTCAATTCACAATTGAAATTCATTACATCACACTCACAATTACATGTTAGCTCTCCATATAGCTTGTATTTTCATTCACACATTCACACTACACCACACATACATTTAATACTTATACAACAGCATATTCTTTTATAGCAGTTAATTTTGTGATCGTATTTTTAATTTTATTGTGTTCTCTTTGCGTTTATCTTATCGTATTTATAATGTAAAGTAGAAAGTACAATAAAGTACATAAGTAAGCTAGATACACAACAAGATATTCATTATTGATGAGAAACAGGAAGCCTATTTTGCATTTTACATAGACATAATATAGCAACCTATATGGCAGATATACTTCTAACGTTCGGACTAAATGAGCCAGTGCTAATTTCCGTTATAAAGGAAGAAACAGTTTGACGGGGTAGGAAACTGTAAACAGTTAAAATATACAAAATTAATTAGGTATTTTGCAGTTGAAATTGAAATTGCAAGTGTATTATAAAATGTTAATTACGGAAATGTAATTTAATGCGTAACTACACCTAGTTAATTTAACCAGGAATGCTATTCGCTCTCATTTATAGTTTTTAATTTTCCGTATCCTTTGCTGGGAATTTCTATTAGCAATAATTGTTATACTAACCCGGTATTTTACACTTTAACATTATATGCATGTGCTTAAATTCTTACCTTGGAATTTTGATTCTGGGGGTTACACATCATCAAGCAAAGTTACCAAATGAAAGCGCTTTAGTTTTTAATGTCATATAGCTACTTTTATGCCCTAAAATTAATTGTTAATTAATACACGCAATTGTATTTAGAAATAATATGACACGGTTTTAACAGTAACAAACCATAGCTAATATTATGGTGATGCTTCCAAGGGTAAAGGGAATTCGACCATGAATTAAGTTCTGGTGTAGGTAATAACGTTTTAATTTTAATAGTTAAAAATGAAATATTATTCTCATTAGCATATGTGAGGAAATTGCGCATTAAACTTGCCTAGATATTTAATAATGGTACAGACAGTCGATACGAAAATAATATTCCTCTTTAGTTCCTCATCATTATTAACATCACTACTTAAGCTAGTGTGATATGATGAGACTAATATTATTATTATAGTATCTAACTTGACATCCGATACTTTAGGCTTTGTAGGATATCCAATTAATTAAAGTAGCTGTAGGTTATTTTATTTATATGCAACTATATAAATAATGCACACACTATCCAATACAAGGCTTATGACTTATTGCATAAGTATATTTCAGAGTACCTACAAAAAAGTAGTAGATAAATATTGATTCATTCATCGACCAAGATCAGGTTTCCGTTGACCATGAGCAAGAATATTCGAATGACTAAAAGTATCAACAACTGAGAAAATTCGATTCGATCTACTAATGTATTTACCTATAACCATGCAATGTTTTGTAGCTAATAAACTTCATCTTATAATAATAGTATATAGGTAATGGAAAAGAATCATATGAAATGATGTTGATCTGTTGGAAAGTATCGACGAACTCATTTGGAATAACGTAATTCATTTATATTATTATGCTATTAGTATTGACAGGGAATCCTTTAGAATGGTAGTGGAAAGGAATTTTAATGAAGGACAATCGTATCACTCGCATTCGTATCACAGCTGTTAAGACTAATCATGCCATTTAAAAACAATCCTTACACATGAATCCCCCCAGAACAAAGGCATTGAATCTTTTTCGGATGTCCTTCTTCCCATTTCGCCAATAAATCTCGGAAAACTTAATCAGTTTCGTAGATTAGCTATTACAAATATTTTCCCAAAAATTATCACTCATAGTCATAGTATATTGCTCTGTTTATATTTATACACATCAAAAGGATTTCGTATATCAAGAATTAGCCAGTGATGATGCCATTTCTAAATGCAGGGTAAACATTAACAAAGCCACAAAAGTCTAGTTACTGGAAATAAGAACCATTGTACAATATATAGGTATAAGAATAGTAAAAAATGTATAATACTTTATATATATAATTAGTCTGTTCATAAGCTGAGCATGCTACAGTTGACTTATCTCAATTTCATTGGAATATTCATTGTGATAACGACCGAAAAGTATATCTAATAAAAATTGAATAACATAGCGCATAATGGGTGCAAAAGCTTTTTACAAAGTTATAGAAGATAAGAATGCTATCCTATCTGAAAGAGCTCACCAGCTCACGTCAGGGGGTAAAATTGATGAAAAAATGTAGTCTTATCGATATCTACCTGTCGGATGTGTCAAATTGGATTGGGTTCAATGTTGATAATGTGCTCTCACGACATCTCCTTATATGGTCACAAACGGGAAGAATAGTCAGCAATTGGCTGGTATTTTGCCTCGATGTCCAGTGTTAAATTCACCATAAATGTAATTCATGGTGATTCCGACATGTACTCTTGAGAAATCAATTCAGTAAAAGCATAGCAGCCTCATGAATCATTATCTTTCCATGATATTCCGCTTGTGTCAACATTGTTCTATTGTTTGTCATGGACAATAAGTCCTGTGTTTGAAATATTTTCCTCCTTGACAAGCAGTAAGTACCGCTATATGAAATGCCTATATTTATAGAGTTGTGCAATCGGAATCACATTCGCA
Source organism: Tomocerus minor (assembly GCA_009936455.2). Classification (NCBI taxonomy): domain Eukaryota; kingdom Metazoa; phylum Arthropoda; class Collembola; order Entomobryomorpha; family Tomoceridae; genus Tomocerus; species Tomocerus minor. The sequence continues at coordinate 120,977 of JAAAYG020000007.1, forward strand.
GGTTTATAAAAGCAGCAGCTTATTTCCTAAATCTTTCACTTCAGCTAATTCCTCCTTTTGGTATTGTGCCAATTCTTTAGTCTTTTCAGTTCCAAAAAAACTTCAGTTCATAAGCCACAATGTGTGACGACGAAGTTGCCGCTTTGGTCATTGACAATGGTTCCGGTATGTGCAAAGCCGGATTCGCTGGGGATGATGCTCCAAGAGCCGTTTTCCCCTCCATTGTTGGCCGCCCACGTCATCAGGTAAATCAAAATTTGAAAATTTAAAAAATCTTTCAATTTGATTTTATTTTAGGAAAGTGTCTAATTGAAAATGGTTATTTTAGGGAGTTATGGTAGGAATGGGACAAAAGGATTCCTATGTTGGAGATGAAGCCCAATCCAAAAGGGGTATCCTCACCCTTAAGTATCCCATTGAACATGGAGTCGTTACCAACTGGGATGATATGGAAAAAATCTGGCATCACACTTTCTACAATGAACTTCGTGTTGCCCCCGAAGAACACCCTGTCCTCCTCACCGAAGCTCCCATGAACCCAAAAGCCAACAGAGAAAAGATGACCCAAGTGAGTCTTATTTATTTATTTCTTTAAATTCCAGAAAAATTCTCCAAACATTTGTTACAGGAAATAAAATAATTCTAATTTAAACAGATTATGTTTGAAACCTTCAACACACCTGCCATGTACGTTTCCATCCAAGCCGTCCTCTCCCTGTATGCCTCAGGACGTACCACCGGTATTGTTATGGATTCTGGTGATGGTGTCTCTCACTGTGTTCCAATCTACGAAGGTTAGTCATTTTAGTTTGAATACGCTAACTCTGAAAAATCTCGAGATAATATCTGAAAATATGCTAAAAATCCTGCATTGATTACTCTAACAGGTTATGCCTTGCCCCACGCCATCCTCCGTTTGGACCTTGCCGGACGTGACCTTACCGATTACCTCATGAAGATCCTCACTGAGCGTGGTTACACATTCACAACCACTGCCGAGAGAGAAATCGTCAGAGATATCAAAGAAAAACTCTGCTACGTAGCTCTGGACTTTGACCAAGAAATGGCCACTGCTGCTAGCTCATCTTCTCTTGAAAAATCCTACGAATTACCCGACGGACAAGTAATTACCATCGGAAACGAACGTTTCCGTTGCCCTGAAGCCCTTTTCCAACCTTCATTCTTGGGAATGGAAAATGCCGGTATTCATGAAACTACATACAACTCTATCATGAAGTGCGACTTGGATATCCGTAAGGACCTCTACGCCAACACCGTCTTGTCCGGAGGTACTTCCATGTACCCAGGAATTGCCGACCGTATGCAAAAGGAAATCACAGCTTTGGCACCTACCACAATGAAAATCAAGATCATTGCCCCACCAGAAAGAAAATACTCCGTATGGATCGGTGGTTCCATCTTAGCTTCCCTGTCCACCTTCCAACAAATGTGGATTTCCAAGCAAGAATACGATGAATCCGGCCCAGCCATTGTCCACAGAAAGTGCTTCTAAGTCAATCGCCAATAATTCACGTTTTCCTTACTATTTATTGATATTTATGTCGGAGCAGGAATTTGTTGTAGTTATTAAAGGTTTTCATTCAATATTGGATTGTAAACGATAATTTATGAACCGCAATTTGGTTACTGATAAATTTACCTTGCTAAAATGTGTATTACTAGTCATTAAACACGCCACCATCTACTTACATTACTCCCCATCGCATTAATTAACAATAACAATAAATACTACTGTCTAATTAAGTTTATCGACCCAGATGCAGCAATTCACGAAGGCATCATACCATTTTATTTTGTGGTTAAAAATACCACAAAAATGTAGACCAAAAATGCTTAAAGATTAATTATTTCTCGGGGCATATATTTGTTTGTCCTGTATATCATATGGCTACATACAGGCAGGAACCCATAATAATTATTGCAATATCTAATTCGGTACCTACAAGAATTGAACAAAGATACTTGAATTCTCGAGTAGTAAATCATACCACAAAACACGTACACATATACAGGACGACACACAAAAATATGACTTTAAACTTTCCACATGAGTAACATTTCGTTTATGAAACCCAAATAGCATTCCAAAATATGTTTTGGAACTTTTCCAGCATATCATAATATATTCTCTCCACTTTTAGTAAAGATGATAGTGAAAATTGTATTATGCTGCTCACAAAACAAAATGTAATTTACGTGGTGAAAGTCATAGGCATATGTTAGATCTCACCCTGTACTACTTATGCAATTGTTGCATACAAGGTCATGCAGAGGGTCACCCTGACTGAATCCACGAGTAGACCCACAAAAAGAAATAGGACTTGATGTACAGTTTCTGTTAGAGACGCGGCATGCACGTTATGATAAGCCTGCGACAAGTATTTGTTGGATGAAACAATAAAATTGAGCATGAATGAAAAAATTCATTGATGTGGGATTAATCGGAGATTTCAGTAAATCAGTAAAAGCTCTGCGTTTATCTTAATTGGCACTGTAAATAAAATGTACCATCATTTTCAGTAAATAAACCTCTATTACGGATATACTTTATTTAGCAGCTTGCTTATTAAAGGTTTATTATATGTGTGGGATATATGTATGTTTAAACCATAATCCGAGGTCCGGGATACTGGCAAATACCTCCTTTGACACAATGCAAAATGGATTGCAAATTAATTCGTGATTACAAACTCAAACGTGTCACATGTTTTAACTATTACTAACTATTACTATCAATTTTTGCGTTCAAGACGTTTTAACTTCTCTCATCTAGCCCAGGCGAGGTCAAGATCAATAAATAAAAATTAATTAAATTCGGACATCTCTATCATTACCAGGATCGTGTATTGAGTAATTGTTATTTGTATTTTTACTTAGCAAATTTGTGTTTATTTTTATGTGACAAGTTGTGAACAAAACCCCTCATCATTCAGACAAGACTCCTGAAATCTGAATTGAAGTAATCTATTTGTATGTATCCGCATTTTTTCTAAAATTTATAAATTGCCACTTAAGAGATGATATAAGTCCTTATAAGGTATAATTGTGGCATTAAATATCAAGGAAAAATCATTGATACTTAGTGAACAGATATGCTGCAGCCCAAAAAAAACACAACATGACATTTTGCATATAATACACACACATAAAATGAAAATATTACAACGCAATATGCTGTATACCAAATGATATTTTGCATAAACTTACAAACTGTATACATTTATTTGCTACACATTTGCATGCATTATACATACCTGTTGGTGTTATCAGTCAGATAACAGTAGTAACGTAAATCATTAGGTCATCTCTTTCGCACTTGACTTGATTACGGTAAACAGGTCATCATAATTACATTATAGCTCTTTTAACACCCAAAAGTATAAAGAACATACCCATTTATGATCATTATCAGAATTAGACATTCAATTAATCATTGTTCTTATACATCCACAAATCATTTTGCCCTTATGGCTGTACATAATAATTCACTTAAGAACAGTGAAATAATGAGTAGTTACATGAAATATACATGCACTGATATATTTGCTTAGTTTACGCAGACGTATTATACATTATTTATACCCAGAACCAGAGATTTCACCACTAAAATTCCTGCTTAATCCACCCGTAAATTGATCAAAACCCAGGACAATTAATCCCACTTACTTTCACATCCTATTCAAAAAGTTATCAAAACAGATATCAATAGCTAATCCAAAAAATGTAAGTACAGGAGCTTAACTGGGATTTGTTGACATATTTATCTAGAAATCAGGGAGTTATTATTATTAACTTTGTCCTTAAAAAATCTACAGACTTATTTTCACAGGTATTAGTACATATGCACATTATATGAGAGTTACAAAATAAGTGTGCTAATTTTATTCCAGGGATGGTTATCCAAAAGCTCGTCCACGGAAAAGGACCCCAAGACGACCTGCGCGTACACTGATGCCACAACCAAGGCATCCACAAAGTTCCGTTAATGGCAACATTTTATTTCTCGGGACTTACGGTGGAGGGAAGTCAACTACAGTCAGTGAAAAGATTAAAGCAATTTTGAAAGTGTTGTAGAATTAAAGAATCAATTTCATTGAGTGTTTCTTCTCTTTGCAGATCAACACAATATTTGGTAACCGAGAAATATCCCCCGTAGAAAAAGAGACTGGGACAGAATCAATTCTGGAATTCATGACACATTTCGAAGATGGGATTAATATGAGAATAATAGATACTCCTGGACTAGGAGCTCCGAATAGTTTGGAATGGGATTCTCAGGTGCTAGCCACGATTAAAAAATATTTAGACACTGACGAAGAATTTTGCACTCAAATTCCACATGCTGTAGTGATTGTAGCAAAATATGACGATCCGAAAATAGGGCATCCTGCCTCAACTCTAGTCAAGACTCTGAAAGCTATTAACCAATTAAAACAGAGGTTATTTGACAAAAATTCGTGCAACATTGTCATTCTTCTGACACGCTTTATGAATGGAAAGAAAATCGAGAGACTGAATCCAGAAGTGAAATGCGGCATGATCATGGATTTGGTAAAGACTTATACGGACTTCCCCCAAATGCCCTACATCATCTACGGTGAGAATGAAGCAGAAGATTGGGAGTTACCAAATATTAAAGCAAAAAGTAAAGATGGCTATTATTACGGCAGAGCTGCCGAACTACCCACAGGGGACGTTTATCCCACCAATTTAATAGAATTACTCATACGCATTAGTGGAGGATCCGCCCGAGGGGCAGTAGGACCCGATTTTTTCAGACATGTATTTCAGAGCAGAAAAAATATTTTTCTTTGGCAGCGACTCTCTTTACCCATCGTCCCTTTCGAACGCAGCAGATGCCAAAAAGCTTACAATACTATGAAAGATTGCTACTCTCTTACTTTTACAAAATAAAAATGTCTGTCGAATATTCAAAAGTATATCAAAAAGGAATTTTCGAAACATTGGAAAATTACGATCTCGTGTTTTCCATGAATATGTAATTCATTTTACATCATAAAATATTTAAAATTCTAAATTTTTCAAATGAGAATAATTTACGATCCTAACTTTACGATGTTTCGAGGTCCCTGAATCATGACCTTACATAGTGGTCGAAAATGGCGTAGCCTTGTCAACTTTAGAAGATAATGTAGGTTTTCTAGTAGAAAAACTTATGTTAATGATGAAAAACATTTTATGATTTCAATCAATATAATAGTAAGTAATACAAAGCCAAAAAACAGTATTATTTGGAAGAAGTGAATGTATGAGTCTACTCTATGGATGAAATAATAAAAATTATTATATATCCCAAAAAATCTGATTGCAAATATTACTTGCAAGTTGCAATTCTCTAAGAAATGCTAATTTCTCATAAATTTCGACAATACAAAGAGTAGGGCCGGAGTAGTTTAATTTTAAGTGTTTACGAATCATCTGTATAAAGGAATCCTCCGACTATGTACGGCCAAGCAGCTACACATCGAAGATCATGTTCCAAGGAAGAAGCAGATGAATATAAACACAAATCTGAGCACGCAAACACTGTACCCATTTGGGAAAAAAATTATGCTTTCGTCTCTTACGTCGTTTATACAGTCGTTGCGGTAAGGTATCTTAGCATTCTAACTTTTGAGACACGCATAGGAATTTCAACATTCCCATTCATACAAGTATTTTCAAAGATTAAGGATGCAGTTTGTGCAATATTATATTTACCTAATTATCCACAAAGGCTAACTTGTCTATTTCAGGTCTATGCAATCGCTTATCTCGGCTACATATTCCGAGTTCAATCAGATAGAAAATTACTACTCAACTATAAGCCTGTCAAAGAATACATGGGTTTTAATTCATACTCACTGCTTACACCTCTGTTAAGTATCATTTGTAAGTTGACTTTTAGAAATAGCTTGAAATACTTTAGAGAATACTGTCGTATGCGTTCTCTCACAAATCTTCACAGAACTTTTTCTTTAGACACATTTAAGTGTGAGCATTGATGGCTTTCTCCGAAATGATTCCCTTCCAACCTTTCACTTTATATTTTATCTTTAGTGTCACTTTTGAAAATGAAACTACAATTATTTACGTTTCCAATAAAAACAGGCTCATTTTAGTAACAATTACTGTGTTGATTCGTTCTAAAGACTAATTTGTAGTATCAACAGGAGATGCTTCCAATAGATTTTCAAAATCGGGAGAAAGAAATTGTAATTTAGCTATCACAGACAGATAAGGCTACATTTTATGATTCTGGGAAAATCATTCAGAGAAAGCTGTAGCTTACACTTGGTTTCAAACAAGCAGGATAAATTGATTACGATATTACTCTCCATGATATAACTGTGTAGATAATACGAATGACCGACGAATCCACCCACGATTACTAGGTCTGTTTGAACAGTATAAAATGTATTGTAATGTTGTACACTAGTCTCATGGGTTTTGGGTTACATAACGAAAACAAGATGGAGAATAAGCGATGGCGACTATTTTGGAATAGTTGGTATCATTTTATTTCTGGCTTGCCTATCTTTACACGATGCTATTGGAATACAGCGTCTTTACCTAGAGCCAACGAAGTCTCTTGTGGAAAATTCAAGGAACATTGAGTGGATAGTGTGGGAGAAAGCCTGGTCTACAAAACCAAGTTGTGTCAAACTTTTTCCGCAGCACGATACTGATGATCCAATACCATCAGATGCTATTCTTGACCCTGTAGAAGAAATGTTACCTTCTAGTATCCACTCGAACGACTCTACTATACTACCCAAACCTGGGTCTGAAGAGGAAAAGTTATACAAACTGATAAATATTACCAAAGAGAATATCAACTGTTCTGGAATTCACAGTGCAACCCCGGTGTCACGTCCACGGATATGGATGCAGGCTATGCAAGTAGATGTACGTCTAAAATTATCTGAATGGTTATTTTCTACATAAAATATTTGTTTGTAACTGCAATGTCATGCCATGCACAGCTGAATTGCTGTGGACCTTATAGAAATGTTGAGCGCTGGAAAAAGATGGTACTAGATACGAAATGTGATACAGGAGTTACAAAGGTGTGTGAAATCCATAATACTATTATAATTACCTATAATTACATACTTTTTATCCACGTAAATTTTAAATGCTAGGATTTTTTTGGAGTTCGTCATGGAAAGGGTGAATTAACAAGAACTCATTACTTCGTCTTGGAGCTAATTTTTGGAAATATTATTGTGTAGCTTTCTTGGTTTGGGAATCCCAAACTGGGAATTCTGCATTCCCTACATTCTATATTTTAAGCACATTAACCAACGAGGAAGTAAACCTTTCCTGAACTGTCCCTAACGAATTAAACCTATGCAATAATATTTCCTACTTACAGCCTAAACCGAAAATCAGCTCCATGACGAAATAATGTGCCCTTTGCTAATTCACCACATCCGAGACGAATTCCATGAAAATCCAAGGCCACTGATTCCTCCCCCTTTAAATTTTGACATAATTACCTCGATTGTGACATAGATGATGTGTCATACCACATATATTGTAATTAATGCTACAACCCTACAACAATGATAAAAGATAAAACCTCTTTTAAGCTTGGCCTGGGTTCGACAACATAATATTATTCCGAACTATAGCATTTCAATTACAAAATAAGAGGAAAAAAGTAAGAGGACAAGTTCATTCTATGTAAAACTTCCCATGAGCATAAAACAACTGTAAAGAAGTGAGTTGCCTGATATCGTAATGACCTCAGTAGAGGGTGATATCTTGTATCAATAAATAAATAAAATAAATAAACATTTCCCAAATAAATTGCTTGAAACAAAGAAAATTCCTCAAAAATAAGAATGAGTCTTCAAAGGAAAAATTGTAACTTTCACTAGTCACAGGTTTTTAATTACCTGACTAAAGGAATGTTGGATAGACTGCACTGTATTGTACTGTCCAGAAATGCCCACAACCATTTACATTATTCTGATCCCAACATAACAACGAGCACACAAACGACTGAATTTTCTTAACCTAATCCTTTTTGCAGTATTACATGAACTAAAATGTAATAAGCTAGGTTTAAAGGTAATTTAAAAGTGTTCAAAAACAATATAGACTAACATAATAATTCGTACACTAACTGCATGGGGCATGAACAGGGGGGATGGATAGTCCTCTTACTGTCTCTCAAAATATGGCGTTATATCGGGATCGGGATATATAATAATCTTCAAAAATGAAATCGTTACACTGAATGAACACTCCATTTCTGGAGCCCCTTGTTGAATATATGTTATAACAAATGATTGAATTTAAGGGTTGTGGCGAGCCTTTCCTGGAATATATAAACGAAATTTTCGGTACGACTTCAATAATAATGTACGCAGAAGCGGGTTTACTTATTGTCATGATTTTGTTATATACTGTACATTTTGCTGTTATGAAAAAGGAGAAAGTCACTGTCACGAAGGCATATTCACTTCTAAGGTTTGCACACACTTATTGTTTTGTCATTTTGTGGTAATAAATCACCTGCAAAATTTACATTGTCAGATTCACGCATAATAGTCAAAAACTATTTGACTATTATAAATAATCTAAATAACCTTTGTAAAATACACTAATATATAAGAATTCCATAAAAATATTTCTCATTTAATAAAATTTTAGGATAACATCGCAAACTGTACTCCACGGATACCAAGATATTCACAAAGAACATCATCTGCAGACTCAACATTATCACCAACATTTGCATTACCCAGGGCATCCTCAATATCATCGTCATCAACATCATCAAAGACGCAGAATTCAAAGCATAGTGGCAGAGCAAATGGAAATCGCCGAAAGGCCACGCATTGAAAAATTTGTAGAATTCTCAGATTTAGAGGACGAACATAAAGAATTGGAAACGATGTTTTCATCTAGAAGCGCGACCATCAGTAAAAGGCCACAATTTCCTCGAGCAGATTCTATGGACGGAGGTCAAGGGGCAGATAATATTAGAGTTCTAAAGGTCAACCGACGACGTGGAAACTCTTTCGCCAAAGCAAGAAGCCAAACTGCATCGGTTGCCGAAACCAGACTGAAAGCCCAACTCAGAGCCTCCAAAGCAATTGCATTGGCAGCAGCAGCAGCTCGCAGTCGCAGTCCCAGTGAAGTCTCCCAGGCCCCTAATGCTAATGGGCTTGATGGAGAGGGTTCTCCAACAAGAAAGACTAAAAAAATGGTCAATCTTATAATAAAAATTAGACCCATTTTTCAATGATTTTTCGTTCTATATTTGGAATCTAACATAATTGATGAAATATTATTATTATTGCTTTAGGGTGTCAAATGGCTTGGATTATAATACATTCTGGAAAACGAGTTCTATGTAACCGAATAGATGTATACGTCTCTGAAGATTTCAATAACTGTTTACCGTTAAAGAATGAAAAAAAAAATATCTTTTTTTAATAAATATTGATACAGATACAACAAAAATAAATGAGAGATTTTCGCTATTTTGCGCATCCCAAGTATTCAAGTGAAACTGAATAACTCCTCAAATGTGTAATAACTAAAAATTTAAAAAGATGTAATGTACTTTAGTACTATTCTACTGTTAGCTAAGTAAGCTAACGAAGAACACGATAGGCATGGTTTGGTATATGACCAACTGAATTCAATTGATGTATATTGTTGACATTTATTATGTAGGTACTTGTGTATATACACACACCAATAGACAAAGTCTATAAGTATAAAATATAAGTAGGTATATGCTGCTGACTTAACTTCTAGTTAAATGATTTGAATTATTTACGAACGACTATCATTTTCACGCACAATAAATTATATTTAGTCGCAGGAACCATCTTCCCAGCCGTCTTTCCATCGTTGATCGACAAGACTACAGTCAAATTCTTCTTTCCCCAATTTACGATTCACTTCATTGTGCATTTTACATAGCCACTGGGATAAATTCCATCTGTTACTCGTTTCTGGAGGACTATGATTGATTCTAAAAGTAAATAAATTATGAAAAGGTATTATTAATGAGACAAACACCACGATTCAAAACCTTGCACTAACAATAGAAAGCAGTCCTTAAGTTCCAATGCAGAACAATACGGCATTAAAAACTTTTCTTAGAACTTTTACTATCTAAATGAGACATTAGACTATAATATTTCTTATTTATAGACGATATCATATTGAAAAGTACAATAAATTCCATGTACTTATTTGTACAATAAAATCTAATAACTAACAACGTTTCCACCCGGAGAAAGTACGATGGACTTTCACGCACATGATGTGAGGAAGCATACTATACATGTTTTATTAAAGACAACGGATTTACTTTATTAGTTAGACCTTAGATAGTAGGTAAGACAAAGAAATTATTATATGCTTTCTCACTTCCTTTCATTTCAATAAACAAGCGAAAATTGTAAAGTCATATGTTTATAGACAATTAAAGCAATTATTTAGCCAAAACATTATAAAAATAATGCATACGATTTTCTGAAGTCCTTGGCACAATGATCACAAGGGTAATATTTTGCAAAAATTTTCATGAAGACAGTCATTTCCTTTTCTTGGATTGACGTCGGCCTCTCCGGGTAGTATGCCGCCATTGTATGCAAAAATGACCAAGTATTTCGACCCAGATCATCCTTGTCGAGAGGACAATGTTTTCCTTCCAAATTAGGACAATGGTTAGGATCATCCTATTAAAACAAAGAGTAGGTATCATTATAAAACGGGATTCTTTAAGCATTCATGTCCTGTTTTTTGAAAACACTTATTTCTGCCCATTTTTATCAAATTTCAAATGAAACGATTGACAATTTGATGCTAATAATATTACTAGCCTGAGAGGTTTCGGAGTCATCTTTGCTTTTCATTTTAGATTTGGACCATGACTTGAAATCGGTACAAGCTCTACATTTCTCGTTACTTTCACTATTAGCATCCTCTGGGAGTAAGTTTTCCATTGTTGATAGTCAATTTTCTTTCTTATAAAGTATTATGAAGTGGAACTGCAACAGTTGAGATATGACAAAAATTTAATACTTCCCCTTCCCACGTTAAATCTTCCGCTGTCTGACGCAATTTTACCGATATGTAAATATGTGAAATGTATGTTAACTTTTTATAGAAAAATTAATCTTATAGTTAGATATTGTGAAAGAAGATTCAGCCAACAATTAATTCGGATGCGGAATTTGTGTACCAATAATCAATAATTTTGATGTAATAATCGCTACAATTCAACTTTGAATACACTATTGTACATCATAGCATGTATTATACTATGTAATGTAATCCTTCCCTATACATTCCCGCATTTTGCAGCCGAATGTTTGCGCCACATTTCAAATCATTGGATTTTGAATTTCAAAAATTTTGGGTAAAATGGCAGCCCCTGCAGCACGAAAATCTCGTAAGAAAACTTTGAAATTTTAGAAATTGTTCGCTTATTCGTCGTGATGTAACATTACATTAACACTAATGACGAGTATATTATGTTTTGCATTTTCTAGTGGGCCAACTTTGGAAACAAGGTTGGAATGAAATTCCAGAGGTCATGGGATCTTCCATGTTCGCCGTGATGGGTAAGAAAACCTAAAATAAAACTTGATGTACTGATCTATCGTACGCCTGTCCAGTGTAGAATTACAATAATTAATTCGTAATTTGTGCTTTCTTCTTACACGTTTAGGAATTGTTGGTGGAATATATGGTTGTATTAGATATTATAAGGAGGAAAGGTACAACCATCGCTTTAAAGACGTCTATTTGGGTATTGAATTCATTTATTAGAATTGCCAATAATTATAATATAATTATAATATTATGTCCAGGCGAATGACTAATGACTTACCTAAGTTACCATAAAATGAAATTATTTGTTTTCAGTGTATCGTCCTGATGATCCTCGTGCTGCTCGTATTCGAGCTTTCCCCGATAGTCCTCAAAAAACTGATAGCACTCGTTCACCATGCGGCTGCAGTAAATAAAATAATAATCAGCAAACCTCCCGACACAAATTAAATGGTAATTTTACCATGCTCGTCGATACTGTGTGTGTCAGCGTAAATGTCATAGTACGGATGGACTACGTTAAATATTTTAGAAATGCTTTGAACGGAAGTCAGAGTACCTAATCATTATAGTGGAATCGTAGAATTGTCAATTATATTTACATTTATATAAATTAAAAATTAAATGCTAAGTAAAAAAATCATTCAAACGTGTAATAAATCATGTAAATAGATGTTTCTCTGTAACAACAATTCCATAAAAATTATTCAAAACTATTTTTAAAGCGACTGAAAATTCTCATTTCCACGTCTTGTATAATACTACATAGACAATATTAGATCTTTATTTTCTCTGATTTTACATTATAATAATAATTTATTGACTGCTTCAAAATGTTCATATTTTAAGGTTATTTATACATACTTAAAATGTGAAGCCATAATATTATATATATGCAAGGATATTGGATCCTCCCCCGCCCTTTATATGAAGTCCATGAACGCGATGAGGACATTAAGAGCGACATTTTTATTATAGTATACTTTATAGAATTGTATAGCTTTTAGCATTGCAACCAGTAAAGTCAAAATAGGATCCCTTAGGTGAACTTGCATATGATATCTTTATGTGGGGGGAAATTAATTTCTCCAAATTTATAGATTGTTGCATATGAAGAAGTATATAGCAATGTTCTTGGTGTGTATAGGCAACATTATTTTTCTTATTCCATTCTGTTACATTTCTAGCTTTCAAATTCAATTCTTATTTGATTTCAAAATTCGCTTTTAAGTAAGCTACAGTTTCGTAAATAATAATTATAGATGATTTAATGCACAGCGTTTCAGCATCTCTTCACCTTTTCAACTGTCATCATAGCTATGAAAGGCATATGACAGTTTTACATGTGGTTTAGTAGAAAACTGCAGTGAAAGTGAAAGTATAGGTCTACAGATTTAAGATTAACCACTTTAAAAGAAACGACGCTGGAAATATTGGTAAATGAATTGTTTGTAAGTGAAATCATCCTATTTAAAACTCTTAACTCCTAAATAAATATTCTTTTCATCATACTACTTGTAAATTAGAGTTCATCTGTATATTATATCGTTTTTTATCTACCGTGTTTTGTTTTTTGTGTACTAGCAATTGTTTGTACTCAGCATACTATACACAATGAACATTGTGCTGCTTATATGGAAAAGTGCTCCGATACAATTGTCAACAATATATTGTCTCGAAGTATTATTTTTAGAAATTAAGTTTGACTGTAGTTCTGGTGAAAGTATGGTATAAGGACAGAGAAAGTGGCTTTCTAAGCGCCCTGTAAATGCATGGTGAAAGTATTTGGACCCGTTGTTATAATGCATAGGTTAGGCACAGCATTTCTTCAACATTAAAACGAACGGCAAACGCCTTCCGTATACCTACTCATGGTTTATTTGGTCCACATCATAGTATATATAAAGTATATAATATTATATAGTTCTGGCGACTGTATAACAATAACATTTACATAATATTATGTATGTACATGCCAAATTCAAACAACATGCATAGGCAACTTTCTCAATGCCCACCATTGTGTAAAAGTGAGAGCGACATCACAGGGCTTCCAATGTAATAAATGATTGGAAGACCTTATGAAAATGGTCTATAGGAGTATAATACTATAGCCATCTATAGCTGAGTGCATGTGTGCATGCAGTGTGCCGTGTGTGTACAAAATAGGTTTATTGCTCTTTCGATCTCGCCTCGCTGCTTTTGTGCCTTTCCCAAATTCCCACTTTGATTCTCCGGCGGCGACCTCGAGTTTTATTATCCAGGTACAGCAGCTAATTATTTATTGAACTAAATACTAAACAGTTCCTGAGTTTAAAGGTCAGCAAATATTTGGTGTAGCAAGGTAGCAATAATAAAAGTAAACATTTAATTAAGACGCTCCAAAATAAAAGCGAGCGAAGAAGTGTAGCTGTCTGAAACGTAGCATTAGAACGGATGTCAAGAAAAATGTTGACAAATACAGTATAAGTCCAACTTTTGGAGGTACTTGGAATAATTTTTTATTTGGTTTAATTAGTATAACAAATTATGTATTTTTTCGATGTTCAGCAACTTTAATTTTACTGTTTTCTGAATCTCCTTTATATTTATTTCATTTATCAGACATGGAATAATAATGAATAATGGTCCATCACCAAAGTATGTGATAGATTTTAAATGATACTTTCCTGTATGTCAAAAATTAATAATTTTAATGTTTCTCAGGAGCAGAGTGTCAAGAAATACTGAGTTTGTGGGGTTCAGCCGCTAGCCGTTACAGAAGTCTTAAATTGGCTTTATAAATGGGTAGCTAGCTAGTTTCTATACTTAACACGTCTCACCGTATTGGTTTTTTACAAAATAATTTTAATATCCCCTAGGATGGTGTGGCAATTATTGTTTAATGAGAATTGGATTCAAAAATAATATGATCCCTAACTATAGTCCTAGTGTATGTTAGCAGTAGAAAAAAAATTGAAGGGAATATAATATACATGCTGAAATAATGTCAACGAAACTTACTTCGACACCCCCAGAAGTGGGAAAAGTGGAAATTGGGGAGTCTATAAACCAGCTGACTATTGAAGATAAGGGAAGCAATAAGAATCCTGAAGAAAGTGTCAATTCTATTCCTACTACAACTACTACAAGTAACCAGGAAGATGCAATTGTGCAACCCCAAATATCCGAAGTTAAACCCCCAGTTGCTCCAGCCAAAAAGTGTGCGACAGATTTTGTATTTGGAAAACTTTTAGGCGAAGGATCATTTTCTTCCGTAAGCATCTGCATGAGTACATGCAGCAATATTATTAACATTATATTATAACACTACCAAATAAAGTTTATATAGATATATCTTGATGATTTGTTTTGATTCAGGTATACCTAGCAAAAGATGTAAAAACTGGAAAGGAATATGCAAGTAAGGAAATCATTTTGGCACTCTTGTTAATCCCAAAAAGCACGGAAAACAAATACCCTTTTCCACCTTCTCCAGTATTCTCCGAATTCCATAAATCATCCCTAATGTCCGATACCTGCACTTATTACTTTCATTATAAGTTTTTCAAAAAATAAAGTTAAAATTATTGTTTTCCCTATTTCAGTCAAAGTATGTGTTAAACAGCACATCATAAAAGAAAGAAAGACAGAGTCCATTCGCCGAGAAAAAGATGTATTAGCAATTCTATCAGCTAACAGGAAACCGACGGCTCCGTACTTCGTCCATCTGTACGCTACATTCCAGGACTCACAACATCTTTGTAATATTTAAAATTTTTTGTAAATAAATTGGATATTATGTTATATATACATCTATATTCCTTGTAACAATATATATTTTACCGTTTTTCAGATTTTGTTATGACGTTTTGTCACGGAGGGGAATTGTTAAAATATTTGAATAAGTTTGGTTGTTTCGACGTCAAATGTTGTCGCTTCTACACAGGAGAAATTTTGCAAGCTCTTCGCCATCTACACCAATTGAATATAGTTCATCGAGATTTGAAACCTGAGAACATTCTGCTGAATGAAAAAGGTCACATTCTTGTGACAGACTTCGGTTCAGCCAAAGTGTTAAATACCTGCACAAATGCTCAGGGTAAGAAGTGAACTGGAAAGGCTGTATGTAATTGTCCTTGTGCATAATTTTTTTAAATAGTCTATTGCTTTTTTAGTTAGTGAAGCATACAAACTATATCCCACTAATCGTAGCAATCTCAGCAAAGCAATGTAATAACAATGTGGTCTATTACAGATGCCGTCCAGAATCCAGAAGATACAGGTAGAACTCGAAGCAATAGTTTCGTAGGTACGGCGCAATATGTCTCCCCTGAAGTCTTAAAGGGAAAGTATTCAGAAGTTGGTCCTTCCGCTGATTTGTGGGCTTTAGGGTGTATACTGTTTCAACTAACCACAGGAAGTCCTCCCTTTCAAGCTCCGTAAGCATTGAAATGTTAATTTCATCTTGCTATTATTACTAAGAAAATACTAAGTAATGTTTGATTTATGTGGATTTCAGGAACGAATTTTTGATATTTCAAAAGATACTGAAACTAGAATACGATTTTCCTGAAGATTTTGATGTAGAAACTCGAGATTTAGTTCAGAAATTACTGGTATGCAAAAATTTTAATTTTACAATGTTGAAGTATGCATAAATATCTTGTTAAGGAGTACTTGAAATGACTCTGGAGACATTATACCTTACGACAAGAATTTTAAAATTTTCCCGTAAGAATACAATATATGTCGATTTGCCGCCGTGGCGTTGAGTCTAATTTCAAATGCAAAATTTTCCAGTCCAGACACTGGTTTCTGAAGCTTTGTCTTCTAAGTATACAATAAAAATTGAAATCAATTTTTTCAATGCATTCCCTCCCCCCCAAAAAAAATCCTAATTTTTCCTGTAAAGAATTTTATTTTTGAAAATGTTGAAAACCTGTGCCCTCGTAAAATATGAGCAGGTTTCAGAAATGTTTATTTCATTGCTCTACATTAAGCCCTTCTTGAATCAGGGCTGGAATCATGTCAACCCCTCCTTAAGCAAATCATTTATCCTACTCTTTTTGGTCTGGAGATGGGGAATGTTGAATACGAATAGTGCCGTGAATGCCGTCTAATCTCAAATCCTTTTTTATATAGATGTTAGAACCGCAAGAGCGATTGGGATCCAATGATAGTGAGCCTTACTCATCAATACAATCCCATCCGTTTTTTAAAGACATTAATTTAGATACTCTGTGTGATGAAACTCCGCCTCAAATACTGCCTTATTCTCCCACTGGAGAACCCCCTTCTTCTCCACTTAGGAGTCAGCACACTGTAAGTTATTTATCAATTATGATTTGGTTACATTATTGTTCTATGGTGTTCCATTAATCTTATTTTTCTGCCAAAGTAAAATACATTTAAAGGCTTTTATAATCCTTATTTAGATACCGGATAGTTTTGAGCCGGGATTTAATCCTCGGGTGATTGCGGAGCGAATCTTGCGAAGTGACGACGATTTCCCATGGGAAGTCAACCAGGTACAACAGCTGTCTGAAAGTTCTGTGGACACTCCTGACAGTGATAGCAGCCATGCCACATCTTCGCCAAGCAATAGCCGACGGGAAAACAACAATGAGTCAATGACGCCGACTTCATCCCTCATGGAGAAATTGTCAGTCTCTCAAGATTACGATGGTAGTAAGACACCATCCAATGTTCAGGAGATTGAAGAACCCCGACTCAGCAAAACCATGATTCCTATTGACAATGATGACAGAAAAGGCAGACTTCGTGAGCAATCAAAAAATAACCCATGGCATGCAGTAGTTAAAGGAAACCTGATTTTAAAGCAAGGTCTAGTCAGCAAGCGAAAGGTAATAATGAGCCAAAATTAAAAATTAAGGCTGGATGCAGAAATAAATTTCAGGGGGGGGGGCGAAGCCAAATACATTTTATTGCAGTATCTACGATGGCTATAATCGCTTTTGATGTTTAAGGCTAAAAATTTATGAAAAATGGTTACTTTCGCGCGAAGCGCAGAAAATTTTGAGCATTTTTCAAAAATATTCTCTTTCTCGGCATTTCGCGGGGGGGGGGCATTTGAAGTCGAGAAGTTGTTGTTCTATCGTAGGAGACTTGACAAAAAATCCCTCGTAGGAAGCATTCCAATTATCCCAACAAGAATTTTTCAAGAACTGTCATTTAATTTCAATCGTTAATTTTGTTTTACTTACATTTTAGGGCTTGTTTTCTCGTCGACGAATGATGCTGTTGACTGAAGGTCC
Organism: Tomocerus minor; assembly: GCA_009936455.2. Lineage (NCBI taxonomy): Eukaryota > Metazoa > Arthropoda > Collembola > Entomobryomorpha > Tomoceridae > Tomocerus > Tomocerus minor. The sequence continues at coordinate 138,844 of JAAAYG020000007.1, forward strand.
GCATTTATATTACTGTGAACCGAGTAGTATGTCTGTTAAAGGCGAGATTCCGTGGTCCCCTTCCTTAAAGCCAGAGGCAAAGGATTTTAGAAACTTTTATGTTCATACGGTAAGTAAAAGATTTAATGAACAAGGTTCAGTTGTGGTTATATTTAATTCTTAATGATGTTTTAATTTTGTGTATCATTAGCCTAATCGAACTTATTATCTGGAGGACCCAGAAGGGTATGCTTTGGAATGGTGCAAGGCTATCAACGAAGTGCGTCATCGAACGTATGGCGAGGAGAATCAGCCAGAACGAAACTATTAATAATTATAACATATCCAATTTTTTCCATAACAGAGGACGATGCATTATGCATCGTCCTCTGTTATTATGAATAAGCCTCAGTAGATTACTCTATAATACCCATGAAGATTACCTCAAACTAAACTCTTTCCTATTTTGACGGACGTAATAATGATTGATAATGATATTAATCCATATTCATAGTAAATTAGCTAGGTGGAATAGTCGGATTGTTGTAGTGTAAGATAAATCGTCGTCCATTGGTATTCTTGATCGGAATTTCGTTCTATTTGAAACGCCTTGATTGTTAATTAAATCAATTAGGACATTAGCGGCGTTGAAACCCTTATACAGTTAGTTAAAATATTTCATTTATACATATCCATCTGATATACGTACTTTTGGAAATAGTATGTTATATCAGATCTTGTCAATCCATGGACTTTGTAAAATCAATAATTTGGTTACTTTAAGGCTCAGTATCGATAGTCGCATTTACTTAAAAGTATAGTTACCTTTAATAATTTAATAGCTGCGTCAGTTTAAGTCGTAGATGGAAAAGCCCTTTTTATTTACCCTAGCTCTAAAATATACATTTCCGCAGCCAAATCCAGTTTGTCAGGAATTATTGAAATATATCGTAAAAATCTGAATTATTCTGATTTTTTTATTCTTCAATTGAGATTAGCTCCCTGTTTCTGCGATAAAAGTATCAATATACCGTAGGTTCTATCGTGAGATTGCTACAAGCAAATGAATTTCCCTGCATTCTCTTTCCCAGAAGCATTTAAGATAAGCATTTAAGTGAAGTTTAGTTGAACTACAATAATATAGTTGCTGAAAGGGTAATAGATAATAATGGAAAACTAACTGTAAGTTAAGGAAATATCATAACAATAATCAGCCATTGGCTCAATTGACTGGTTGAAATTAAAACAATGACTATCTATAATAATCTATGCACTATAGCTAATTAAGTGTATGGACACTTTGGACACACAAACAACTGACATTTATACGACTAACGTTGGTGAAAAAAGCTATTTGGTAGGATTTTTCCAATATCCTATGATAAATTCCATCCAACTAAAGGAGGAATTGCATTTGTGAATATTGTGACAATTTCAGATTAGTGTAATTGTGGAGTAATTTCACAATGAATACTATGTAAGGAATAGAATTTGATTGAACACTCACATGTGATGAATTGTGCAGACAATGTTTTTAAGTAAACATTAGAATACGCTGGCCGTATTTCAAGTTTCTGTGTCTGATAGTATTTAATTAAATACGTGCGCGAGCGTAACTAATGAATTACTTCTTTAGCACGTTTTGAATGGTAGATATAAATAATTTAGCTACTTCGCATAGGCTCGCGATTCGCATTGACCATTAAATTATTAACTAACCGCCTAAGTATATAATAACCAGCTGTATAACTTGTTAAACTGATGAAAATGTTTTAGTTGAGAGAATTCGACATCTCTGTACATTGTGAAGCTTTTTATGCTTACTTTCTGCAGCTGAATATCTTCCAAGCATTTTATTGATTTGGAAAATTGGTTTTAAATATTATGGTGCAGTTGTCTTAATATTATTCTGTGAGATTAGTCACTGACTTCATTATTGCACTAATAATGCTGTAAATATGTCAAGTGCTTACTTATTTCACTGTAACGACTGTAGTAATACTAGTAGATCGTAGAAGAATCGTTATATTTTATTTTGTAAATTATTATTTATTCTTTAGCATTTAGCAGCAAAGTTGGTTTAACACAGACATGCCTAAAAGTGTAACAGAAGGTTCACAAAAGAATCCATTGCATTTAGAACTAAGAGATTTATTCAGCGAAATTGCAGATTATTATATTACAGCTTTTTAGACTACCTCCCACTTTTTCAAGTTGCAATTCAGTATTGTTATCTAGTTATTTTGGTCTTGTTTATAAAATCTTTAAATTGTGATTTAGGTCCTATTTATTTGGGTTGCGCATTAGTCATGCATTTCAAGTGATAATTATATAATAATTATTATTATTCTCTCTTGATAATTGAAATTGTTTGTGCTACATATATCATACATAAGGTCAATATTCAACTAATAATATGTACTAATTTATTCAAAGGAATACTCTTCTAAATACTTGTAAACTATCTGTAAAATTGTCCAAAATTATTTCCTCATTGTTACCCTTGCTATATATATGGCCCAACAAAATTCATTCCAAATTCTTATTGGGAATAAGTTAATTGTCTTACAACCAAAAAGAGCCTTAAAATAATGATTAGCCTGTAAAACGTGCTGTTATTGTAAAATTCAAGTCTGTTAAAATTATTAATCATAACCATAGTAGACTGTGTCAAAATTAAATCATTAGTGAGATCTGTTAGCCATTTTTGAATAGCTATCCAATAAAATTAATAACCTAATTACTAATTATGTTTTTTTTTATTGAATTTTTATTTTTAGTGCAAAATGAATATGAACTTCCAACAAAATGTGTTTGTTTGATTTGATTGTTAGTTCTCTAACCGTCTTTTATTGGACAAATGATGTAGAATTTTCTTGCATATTTACTTATATTATTATGACGCTAGTTTACGCATAAAGGTTAAACAATAATATTTTAAAAATTTGACATCCAGGTAGAAATCATACTAGGAAATTACGTAAGCTACTGAAGCAAATGACATCAGTCTAAGATCATTTATATTTTTCTCGTTATCACGCACTGTTTTTTGGCCTTTCTGTGGTGTGTGGACTGGTGATTGAGTCCACTGGTCAAAAATTATCACTCTGGTGCGATTTCAGGCTGGTGTCATGTCAAGTAATGTAAGTCGCTTAACAGTACTTAACTTAGATATATCCATTCACACAAAAATATATAGGAAGAGAAGGATCATCAGCAATACTTTCATTAAAACATCTGTATAAAAGTGTAAATTGAAATATAATTCTAACAATTCAGCAACTAATTTCATGATGACATACTGGAACCATAAAATATTCTAATTTTCACATGCCAATTCACATTATTGGAAGCTTGATCTTACCAGTAATACACATTTTACGCTAATTGGAACTTTGGAATTGCTACTTAGTAATTACTATGAGTGGTGATCTGGAGTCAGGAAAGAGGGAGAGTGATAGTACCAGGGCAAATTATCCATCACTCTGATAATATCTTCCAAAAGGGTTGAGTTATAAATTGAAATGACAATAATTATAATATTACATTTGATTAAAATTAAAGATGGCCTAATTCAAAATTTAATAAAACAATTCACATGCCAAATTGCTACTCAAAAGATAAAAGTTTTCACCACAATAAAGTTTTCACCATACCACTAAAGTACTATAAGTAAAAATGAATGACAAGCGATGAAAGCCCCATATATTTTGCGTTTAATACTCTCTTTACTTTTTCTTCTTCCTCTCTTAGTTCTTACTGGACTATTAGGGATACTGATAATAATATTGGGCACACAATATCCTTAGTGTAATGTGTAATATCTAATAGAGATTGTAAAAGATATTTAGACCGTAAATTATTGAATATCATACAGAGAAAGCATAAAAGAAACTAGAGCTACAAATATATGAATTATTTAACATGAACTTCATTTTCATACTATTAAAATACTGTTGCGTGTAATATCAGTAAGCTGCTGTGAGTAAAAGTAATCCATAGCTATTTATTTCAGAGAGAATCTTGGTAGGAAGGAAGGTCTGTTCTATAACTACTGTCATCATTACATATAATTAAACTCATTATTATTACGTTATGTTCTGTACGTAATTTAATTGAGAAAATGTCTCGGGCATTGGCTTTGGATCGGCCTCTGTGTTCGGTTTTCTGAGAATCACAATTAATTAAACACAGTCATGCCAGATAAACTATTGCTACATCAAAATTGGCAATTAAATTCACAGACATTTTGGTTTAAATCTAAAAATTGTTATTGCTTCTCTTTATACATTCCTTTCAGTTTTACATATTTTTTTATCGATACCCACTATGTGGTTCTATAAGTCGATCAGTTTCATGTTGCTAATAATAATAACGCTCCGGATTCACAGCTAATAATTAAAGCCCACCACAAAATGAAGACTAAAAGAAGCTACCTTGTAGGTTTAGAAGCTACCTAAATGTCTAATATTAACTAGGCATTTCCTATGGCAAAAACGTTATACTCCTACTGATTTGTCAATATAAATATAAATAATTGAACTCAATTCCAGAGAAATACTCAAGGTTGAATGGCATATTAAAAATTAATAATTATAGTAGCCATCTACTACTAAATTTCTTAGTTTAATACCATTCCTAAATTCTAAAAACTAATCTTCTACCTCTGACTCTTCGTCAGATTCGTTAATATCTGCTTCATGAAGACGATCGACGATAAATTCTGAATGTGGAAGATTTATAAACTCTCCATGAAATTCTTTTGGAATTATTCCATGCTCACACAAATCTTTGAGATCCTTGTACTTGTCATAGCTGATTGGCAACGGACTGTCGTAGGCCTTCTTCACTTCAAAACTCACAACAGCCTTTTCTAATGTTGGACCAAATATTTTGACCTGGAACATTTAAAAAAAATCAGTTTAAAAATTCAACATTTAATATTTGGCAATTATATTCAAGCATCACATTTTATATGGAAAAAAGAAAAACTAATTGACTCACCACTAGATCAGGACTTTCCAGTGGTGTTTTGGCTAATCTATCTTTCTTGGGAAGAGTTTCCGACTTTTTGACATTTTCATCTCCAACGGCTTGCTCGCTATCATTTTCTGCGTCCAAAACTTGTTCGAGAGTAATGTTCTCAGGTACTCGAATCTTGATATTTATCTCATCTTTAATCTCAGTTGCCTTTGTTATTAATAATTCCTCTGGGAGTTCTTCTTCCACTTCGTTAGAATCTCCGACAGTGGCTTTTACTTCACCATCTTCCTGCTCGACAACTTCGTTTTGTCCTACTGCGGTTGTATCAATATCGTCTTTTGCAACTTCCTCTAAACTAATGGCAATTGAAGAATCTCCTTGTTTATCTTCTATTTCAGTGTTGGTTTGCGCAAGAATCTCTTCTTCCTCATCTTGTGCGACAGGAATTCTAACTTTTCTAGGTCGTCCTCTTCTTCTGGGGAAAACTTGAATTTTCGAAAGTTTTTTCTTTGGCGACGCGACAATATTTTTCTTCCTATGGCCATACTTAACTGGAGGGTTGGGTAATATCGGAGCATTTAAGTTATAATTCATCACAAACTCAGAGTCCATAAGTTTTTCCATACGAACATATCGAATTTCCTTCCATTTGATCCATTCTCCTCTTGTGTGACTTTTGGCAAACATTACTCGATTGTTCATTTCATAGTTCCAGTCTTCAAAGTCGTCATACAGTAGCCTGTGAACATTATAGTCTGAACAACGAGATCGAGAATTCCTAATTAGAGCAGGCCACTCGGTATAGGAGAAAGTTTTACTTCTTCGTAGGTTCTTTTCAACAGCTGCATGAGGACTTTCAGATGGGATATATTTATGTCCAGCCAGGTAGAATTTAATTTCCACTTTATTTATCCATTTACTATTATTGATAAAATAATAGAGCATGCAGAAAACCATTTTATTGCCATTAATTCCTCCTGGAACATCGTGCATATTCAGAATAATGCTTGTGTATTTCCCAGTCAAGTCCTTCGTTTTCAACCATTTGTGAAGACACGTGGAAATTTCCACTCCCGCCATATTTCCTTCCGTTTCTCCCCACAAGTAACAGGTAACTATTCTCGTTTTACTTTCGAATATCGTCAAATTGTGCGTATGGTGTTTTCGACTGCAGAAAAATTCGGGACTGTCGCCGTTAGGACTGGGGATTACCTTCTGTATGTCAAGAGAAGCTGTGAGACTCCCTTTGGTTCCCGAACTTTTACGATCTATTAACAGAACATCTTTGGTGATTTGCTGATCTCGAATATGTCTCTTGTACCGTTCAAGCGGCTTTGGCATCCCACCGTATTTGGCGCAAACTGCACATTTGTCTTTTTTAGGTTGGTGAATTTTCACGTCAAAATTTGTAACAACTCGATTGAAAGTCACCTTGCTCACTTTCTCGATTCTGTTTTCTTCACAATGACGTCTGTACATCCGGAACAGCGTGTCGAAATCTCCAACCTCTGTGTGAAAGTACATCAGGTTAGAACTGGAGCGACAATTGTGAGGAGCGAGCACAGGGATCGTTCGCAAAAACAACTGCACTTTTTCCACGTATGGTATTCGAATTAAAGCTGCTGCTGCCGCACTGATCGCTTCAACTGCCGACTCTTCTGTTAATGTCGCCGAATTTGAGTTTTCACTCGTAACAGACGATGCAGAATTATGCTCACTGGCTGCACTACTCTTTTTCGCAAGTGTTTTTGCACTGGCGCTTCGTGCTGCTTCCGCTGCTATATTACTAAGAGCTGCAGCAGCAGTTATTCCCCGAAGCACAGCCGCTGCTGATGGGCCACTTAACGATGCTGCAGTTGGAACACCCAAAAGTTGATCAATCCCACTTAGTTCTGCTGTCCCAGTTTTCTTCGTCCGTCTACTCTTTCCAGCATTTCGCAATGCGTAATTCAATGCACCTTCCCCATAGCCGAGGGTGCTCAAGAAAAACTTTTTGCAAACTGCCATATCCCCTTCGACACCTCGAGGAAGATAATATTTGTAGCTAAAATTCCGCCTATCCGAAGTTGTTCTCTTTCTTTTCACTTGCACCAATTTTACGTGAGCTAATATCCAATCCTTTTGCCTTGTATCATCAGCAATCCCCCAGAAATGCTCAAAGATCATTTTTCTTTCCACTTCCGTCCACCTCTTGCAATTGTTTGGACAGTTAATACAAGTAGAAGGTTTGATCTTCCGAGCTTCTACCAACTTTTTCGTTGATCTTGATATATATGACTCTCCTTTACAACGCTTTTGCTTCTGTTCTAATTTCTTACTGATTTTGTTACGGGGAATTCTTGGAGATTTAGGGTGCTTTGGAGCTCTAGGTTTCCGTTTCGGTTTTTGTACAGTAGGATCCTGTGAAGAATAAGGAACATTTAATTGTAGACATTGTGATTAATTAAAGGTAGACGAAAGTTTCACCGAAAAAAACATGAGTGAATGACATAAATAGGAACATACTTGGTGATGCTTCTGCCAAAATTCTGGATTTGTCATGTTTAGACAATGAGATCCATTATTTTGCATGCTACTGGAAGGTCCTGGCGAGGAAGTTGAAGATGCGCATTCGGAAACTATTAAAATTGTAACATTTTCAAAACAATTCATTTTATAGACTAGGATTTAAAAAATATAAATTGATTGAGGGGGAATACTCACTCGAGGAAGACTGAAAATGTTCCATATGCATCATATTATTTTCGTGGTGATGCAATTCAATTTTCTTCCGCTTGGGTGTCTTTTGACCATTTGCGTCCACATTCTCTGGATTTGGTGGTCTGCCTCTTTTTTTCTCAGTCTGTTCAGAAAGTAATGAAAACATCTGTCAGCTACAGTAAATATTATGTGTATTTACTAATCTTAATTTTCAAATAACACTTACAGACACCTTAGTAAGACCAACAGCCGCTAAACCTCCAGCAATCAATTTCCCCACATTATCCAACAATCCACCACTTGTTTTATTATGCTGCGGAGTTTGATAGCCCTGCTGTTTTCACATAAAATAAACATGACAATATTATAAGAACGAGAAAATTTTGATACTAGAATTACTTAATAATGGTAGAATACCAATAGTCCAGTTCCAGGAACGGAATAAACTCCGGGAGGTTGTTGAGGACATCCCACTTGTTGTTGGAAACCACCAGCTTGCTGAAGGTACGGTCCAGGACCTTGATTGCCATAGCCAGTGGGGGGACCTGTTGGAGGAGAATATGCACTTGGTGGATAGTGCACAGGACTGTTTGATTCTTGCGGATAAGTCGGTACAAAGTTCATCGGTGACATCCTCGAATCATTTGCTGTCTGATATGGAGGTGAATATGTGGTCACTCCAGGCCCAGGAGGACTTGTACCAGCAAACTGGATGAGAGACACACTCACGTCCCCATCAATAGAAATATTGGAGACACGTTCCACAGGGACACGATGATTGTATTCCGTAAAATGTTGACCGTTTATGGATATCTACATTGGGTGTAAATAAAAACAATTACTAGAAAATATATCTTATGTTAAATATTAATACAAAATGACAAAATAGGAAATCAAGAAAAAAGCATCAAACGAACCTTAAATTGTTGCTCATCACAAATAATTATAACTTCGAAATTTTGTCCCCTTATAAAGGGAAATGGGATGCCACGAATTCTTTCTTCTATTCCCCAGCTTGAATAATTTCTTGAGTTTCGAATGACAGTGTTCTCGGTAATGCGAGGGTTTAGGTGGAGAGCTATGTCGCTGAGACTTGTACTCGGCCCACATTGTAAATTAATTGAAAATCTAGAACAAGTGTCATAGATGTTTTTATATAGCTGACGTATTTTCGTAATTAGTTAATTAACAGTTTAAACTTTTGAGTCAACATAATTGCTAGGAATTAGAATAGTGTAATATAATATCTGTTAACTTACGATATTGCTGCCGGATTTATCTTCCCTTGAATCCTAAGTATTCTTCCAGGTCGAAAGCCCCCACAAATATATCCCGTGTAGGGAATTGGCTGTAAACAAATACCAGAAACCTTCAATTTAATCCGCTTAAGACATTAAATGAGACACCACGAAGCAAGTTCCGTTTGGTAGATCGCAAGCAAAACATTGCGTACTATAAGAGCCATCAAGTCATAACTTCCAGACATGGATTTAATTGTAAACAAACGAAAATTAAAGATATTAGCTCAACTTACAGGATTATAAACCGGGTGATCCATTTGCCTCTAGAGCCAGGGAATATTATTGCACAAGTGAAATTTTAATTCATCCCTTCATTTAAGGATGATCTAGGACGAAAGGTTTTAATTGCACATTTCTTCCCGAGTTTGTGTATTTGTTGTGAGTAGATTACTTGGGCCACAATCAAATAAGTGTAAAGAGCCAACCAAAAGGCTTTCACTCTCCTACAGGCGCTAATCCATCCTAAACTCAATTCTCCTGACCTTGTGCAACTGCATTTAAAGAACTTTAAATTTCCAGTAAACATTGAACTGGACGAACATTGTTGTGAACTGCAATTATTTCTATTTCATCTGGATGCAGTGTCCTTCTGTCCAGCCAGACAGTCACTAGGGTCTTTTCCTTCTTCTTCCTTTTAGCGTTTCTCGTGCAGAGCATGAGCATCTCGTCAAATCTTAGGCATAACATCATAAGCGCCGACTTCAAAATTTTAAAATGCCTTCCCCAACCTCTCCCATAGCTCCGAATTCCGAAATTATTACTTCGAAACCCTTACAGAAGGATCTTCTTCCTGTGTTAACTTGCTGTGGAATTTCTGCCTATTCTCTGAATACTTGTTAGTGTGTTTATGTAAACACACGTTAATGATAATATTAGTATATGGCAATGTAATCTCGTGTAATCTGCTACTTGCTTGCTTACTACTTATTACTTATACTACTTATACTATTTACTTAGTTTACTTTTGTTGACAGATGTGCACATGAGTCCTATTCCTTTCCTGGGGCCTTACGTACTGGATATTTAAATATTTAATGCATAACCTGTTTCGGATATTAATCTCGGAACTTATGACTATATATGAGCATGATCTATATCGACATTCATGAGAACATCTTGCGATCCTGAGTTATAGATGAGAATTCTGACATTATAATTCCATACATCAAAAGGAGCTCAAGAGCTCTGATCTCACTACTTTATCCAATAAATAAAGGGGAACAGGAGAATCGCCAGTAGTTAATTATTGGCTTCAGACGCATTAATTTACGCGCAGTATATGATTCAGCACAATCGTTTTTGTGCTAAATGTTAAACCAAAGCGAATTTTCTCCAATGTTGTGGTCAAAGTTCGCTGGAAGGCTCATACGACAAAGTGATAAGGAAAACGAAAGTGCCATATTCGGATATCATTTGTGTTTTTCATTAATTACAAATAAATTATCTGTCCAAAAGATTGCTTTAAAACTAAATATATATCCTAACTGTTCCGGTAATGATATAATATGACCATCTAGAATATTTTATTTCACTCAAACACAATTTACAGATATCGGAAAATGAATAATTTGGGAACACGAGCGTTAAAAATATGCTCTGAATCGAATAGCCCGTTTCTTTCAAGTTAGAATGTGTAGTTATACTTAGCTGCGAAGAGCTTCCAGGCGGCTTTGCATTTGGTCCAATTCTTCTTCGTCTTCAGATCTTGCAGCAACTTCAGTGGGTAAGGCATGTGAAGCAGCAGTAGGGGCTTTGCCTAGCTGACCGGCGGTCAGTTGCCACAAAACGTTGTCAACTTCTTCATCGGCTGCTTCCTCTAAAGTTTCATCATCCAGGTCATCAAGAGATTCTTGTATCATCTCTTCAAAAATCCCAGCTTTCATCATCTCCTTCGAAAGTTCTCTCATGGACGCCGCAATCTGTGGAATCTTGCATAATGCCTGGACAGCTTGCATCACTTCAGTCGATTGTTTCAACGCACCAGTTGTTTTCAAAATAGCAACTTGCTCACTCATATGTAACTGAATCGAATTCAACTGGGCCTTTGACGTGTATATTCTGCTGATCGCTTTTTTAGATCGAATGAGTTCTTTAGCGTAGATACGGCAAATATCTTTTTCACCCTTTCTTGCGGCTTCCTTGAGAGACTTCTTCATTTTCTCTTCCTCCCTCTGAATTCCACGAATTTGCCTATCGAGGGTCAAACCTTCCTTCCGAATCTTACGGGTCCACTCTTGAACTTGAGTTTTTGGGTCTTTGTCGGCACTTTTTCCGAACAATCCCATCTTTCGCTTGCGTATATGCTTACCTATAAAAAGAAGACTTTGTTGTATGATCATGATCTCTCACAAACTCTCGATCTTTTTTTTTGTTTTATTTTACTATTTTAAGATAAATATTGAAATAATCTTTGACCTTTAAAACGACTATTTTGTTAAATATTGCATGAAGTGAAGTAGTGATTTTGAAAGTAAGTCAAGTTACCTGTAGTAGCCTGTAATAGAAAAGGCAGTCTCCAACTTCTCCAACATAGAAACCTTCTCCCTCCACTTTTACTTCTGCACTTTCGAATTTTTGTCCAGTTTTTAGTCCATGAGTGTCCTGTTTACTACTTACTTTAGGACATTTACTAAGAGAACTACTAAATAATTTCAATCAATCGGTATTTAATTGTATCTATAGGTGATCCATGACAGTTTGATAGATTTGGAAGCATCCCACGGATGAGGGCCGGACGAGTAACGAACTGACAAAAAGACTGTTTTCTTTGCAGTATTCAGCTACAGCGTGGAATATAATCATTTCAATTGACAAATACTATGACCATTACATAATATCTGCATCTTTTTGATCTTCCAGGCTGTATAGAATAGACTTTTGGACGGTAGGCAGAGTGCAGCATATGTAGAATGTAGACTGTACTGTGCGCCGTGCATATGGGCTCTGTGGTATTTGGTACATGCATGGTGTAACTGATATATGGTGTAAGTAGCCAATATGTAATATGGTTTTAGTAATCGACGAGAAAAATGAGATTCAGATTCAGGTAAATCTAGAATATATTTTACTTTATTATTAATTTCCAGCATATCTGTACTGTTGTTTACTTTTTATAATTTCATCTCATGCACATAGAAAGAATACAAACTTTGATATAATATTGTTACACTATTTTAGTGGTCATTCTAGAAATACCTGCTTGTGAAGGAAGATAATAGATGTTTCTAGCATGTTAATATTTTTAATCTGATAATACGGACATACTACACTCACTAAAGGTGTACCTATTCTGGAATTTGCAATCTATCTTAAAATTAGCAAAATATAACTTAAATAACTCATAACGAAATGTTTGAATGCCAAAAAAATCCATATAATCTATATTGTCTGTATAAAATCTATATAAAAAACTATAGAACAGAAGAGAATCATGTAAGTATTATCTTGAATAAGATTATAATATATGATGAGAACTCTCTGCTTTGATTTTGGTCTTTGTTTCGTCCGTAAAGTGTAAAACTCATGAGTCAAAAGAGTGCAATCATACTAAGACTTTTAATGATTTTACCATTGGCATATATTTTCAGACACGATATTTGTCAAACAGGTTTGTCGCTAAATAATGTTGACCAAAACTGCTATTAATTCAATCATTTATTATAGACATTAGTAAAAGATAACTTTCTGTTAAATCTGTTTCTTAATATTTTATTATAATTCCATTATTATCCGTAATTTTATATTTTCTTCCTTATCAGTCATTTAATTTCTGGTTTTAACAGCTACTACTGTTAAAAGTGCCGAAATATTTAATAAAGTTAATATAATATTCATACCATCTAAATTCGCACCATATATGCATGCATATATCTTCATTTTTGTAAGAACAACTTCCGGACACTATACGACACTACATTCGTATATTTTATGTAATAATTTAGTATTTGAATTAGACTATTCTATAGATATTTAATATACTGTAATACTCTGTGATACACAATAATTTCCCACCCTTATTATTAATTCATTCTGGGAATTCATAAAATACAATTTCCAATAACTATATACAGGTAGTACACAATGAAGTATGGATGTCAGGTACTATTGTTGAAACTGAACTGGTTAAAGAGCAGTCTTGATGACTACGACTAAAGGTATTTAGGTCTTTGGTTAAGTTTTAGTTTAATATGTTGCCTACGAAGAATTAGATAGTTTAGGTACCTACATAAGGTTTTCTTATAAGATCAGTTTCATTACATTTACATACATATAGTCTTCTGTTGGGGGATTTGTTTTTCGCCTTAATCTGTAATGTGTATAGTTATTACAATTACGCCACAACATAAGTAGTTACAAATACTATTAGTTATTAAATACGGTAAAGTTCCGTGGACAGAAAATACAAAGAAGCTCTAAAGAAGAATTTTCACTTTTAGTAGACTGTCATGGATTTTATCTCTTAATTTGTATAAAAATTACATTCTCCAAATTCACTTTTAGCATAATCAGTAATTGCTCTTGTAGTATAACGTTACGTTTCAATTTTATATATTTTATGTGAGATTCTCAGACCGTTTAATCACTGTCGGAAGAAGAACTACTGGAAGATGATCCGCCAAAGCCTTTCACACCTTTCTTGAGGGCATACCCCCCGAGCCCTACTCCGGCTAAAGGAACTCCGTACTTCAACAATTTGTTCTTCTTTTTATGTCCCTTCAATGCTTTCCCCTGTAGCCAATCAAGTAAAATGTTTTCAGTTTTAACGTATAGCGACACATAGTCAAATACCTTCTGAGGCATGAAAAAGCTTGTACATGAAATGTGTTAAAATGTTTCTTTTAAGACTTACAGCAACGGCTCCGCCAAGTCCGAGTGCAGCAGCTCCTCCTAAGATACCGCCCATTTTGCCCATTCCTCCCATGCCTCCACCACCACTATGACCACCGTGACCTCCTCCAAAACCGTGGCCATGGCCACCACTATGACCACCCATTCCCGGAATTTTACTCTGCAAAAAGAATCAAGATAAAGTTGTCATTTATAAAAAAACAACGATCGTAGAAAAATAAAATTCTTTGAAAAATCTTACAGCAACTTTCGCCAGTCCCACTCCAGCCAATCCTCCAGCCAACATTTTCCCGGCATTGTCCAGAAGTCCCCCTCCTTTTGTTCCCTGTTGTCCTTGAGGATATCCTTGTTGCTAATAAATAAAATTAGCATTATTACCCGCAACATAGTGAACCTTATCAACTATTTAGCAAAGTCATGCAAGACAAGATATAAATAGAGGAAGCAAATGGTTGTCTGTAAGCTAGATTCCATTAATGAGCTGGAGTCTCCGTGTTTCTGGGATACTACTACTTTCGTAATATGTTATAAGTTAGTTACTAAAGTTAAAAGCAAAGTAATTTAAAGGACAGAATACTCTAATTACAAATTAGAAAGAAACAGGAAAGCATAATAAGCAATTTGCCTGGTGATAGTATCCGAGATCATTATGAGGATAAGTTGGATAACCCCCGCCTGTAAACTGTTGCTGGTGATAAGCATTCTGTGGAAATTACATAGAAGTGTACATTGAACGTGGTAGGCAAAACTGTGCAGAATTTAACGCTTTTTATTTTCAAAGCCCCATAAAGCAAAGTTATAGGCTCTTGAAAGGACTCTGAAATAATGAGTTTGAGATTGTTTTCAAAATTTCGTTAATAAGTAATCTGCTCAATTACCGGATAACCAGGTTGTTGAGGGTATCCTTGTTGTGCGGGATATCCACCACCTTGAGGCTGATAAGGGTATCCTGCAGCTGGGGCGTTTCCTGGATATCCTACAGGAGGGGCTCCCGGATATCCTCCAGGAGGTGCTCCAGGATATCCTCCAGGAGGCACATTTCCAGGATATGCAGGAGGCGGAATGTTTGGTGGATAACCTGCAGCGGGCATATTTGATGGATAGCCCGGCACAGAGGCTGAGTAACTAGGAGGAGCACTAGGAGCAATGAACCCCATGGGCATCCCTCCGCTTCCAGCTGCGGGGTACGGTGGCGGCATTCCACCTGCAGAGGGAACAGGAGCTGAAGGCATATATCCCGTCCCTGATCCCGCAGAAGACCCTTCAAACTGAACTAAGGAGATTGTAACATCTCCATCTATAGAAATACTGGTGATCTTTTCTACTGGAACTCTGTGGTTGTATTCCGTGAAATGTTGTCCGTTGATTGCAATCTAGAAAATGAAAAACACCATCAATGAAGGAAAATTCGTGAATGCTCAGAGCATTGTTAAGCTTTAAATGAATGCGCTCCTACCTTAAACTGCTGAGGATCACACACGATCATTATTTCAAAACTTTGCCCTGGGACCAAAGGAAACGACATCCCATGTCTTTCCTCATTTCCCCAACTAGAATAATTTTTAGAATTTCTTATCACTGCATTTTCTGAGAAACGTGGGTTAACATGAAGAGCAACATCGTCGTGACTTGAGCTGGGACCGCATTGTAAATTAATCGAAAACCTGCGATTCATAATAAATAATAAAAGTTAATTTATGCGATCAGATGTTTGTTATGCATACGCTTATTATTTATAATATCTTTTAGGGATCTCTAATAATTGAACATACGAATGAGCATTGTAGTTAATTTTTCCTTGAACCCGGACAAGTCTTCCCGGACGAAAGCCTCCGTTGATGAACCCGTTGTACGGCACGGACTGGAAAGAAAATAATTGTAAAGTTGATGCTTAAAAAATCCGATAATGAAATAACAATACAGCAAATTAAATAACTGAATTGCCTAACAGGTTCTATGTCAGTGACAGTGTACAGTAGAAAATTTTATTATTATGGAATTTTAATACTTTGTACTTACGGGATTATAAACAGGAGGATCCATAATCAATCTTTGTGAAAATGATGATTGTGTGACTTTTTCTAGTGCTTATCTTCACTTAAACTTGTTTGTTTTTATTGGCACAAATACTTAGTATACACAAAATTTTGGCTAGGAATTCAATGGGAAGACACCCAGATGCTTTTATTAATACATGTACGTAATACTTTGTGTTGTGATGGATTGCAAATTGCAACAAGTTGGATGGAAGTAGAATTATTTGGGGAGAGAAATCTGTTTTAAGATTACGAAGAGTACTTGTAAGTGATTGAAAATGATTGGGTTTTCAGGAAGATTAGTTTTAGCTTTCGTCCCTTTGTAGTTTCCGTCAACTGCTTTCTGGTATCAAAATATGTTTGTAGGTAACTGTGATCTGTACTTAGGACTTGTGTGTATAATACTGTTATAAATAACTCTTTCTAACAAATAAGTACTTACTATAACACGGATAGTGACAAAAGATAAAATGGATATCTTTACTTCTTTAG
>JAAAYG020000007.1:161446-171935 GCA_009936455.2 Tomocerus minor
CTACCGCTACTACTACATACATGCATAGCAAATGAAACCTGTGTCGAGAGGGAACTAAGGCAGGATTGCAAGATCGAAGCTCGGAAATAAATTCCCACATAGAAAAGCTAAGTGTAGAGAGAGATGCATGGCTGTAGAAGGTGAAGAGAGAGAAAATGTATGAAGTTCACAACTCCTACGTGCACATAGGCATTGCCCTGCCTTCCTTGCATCTTCCTTCTCTCAAGACGAATTCACCTTTACTGTTCATTGTTGTCAGTAAACGGAGCCAGATTTGCTTTTCAACACTGGAGCCTACACTTGCACTTAACTGACAACAATGAACAAAATCATACATCGGACAGGCAGACAGACACATTGTGGTAGTTGCAACGTAAACTCGCAACTAAAATCCGCTTCGCCCTACAACTCTAAGTCTCACCGAACAGAATATGCAGCAATTACCTTACGAGGAGCTTCATCAGGTAGAATCCCTAAGAATATGAGTATAAGATACCTATATCCTATACCTATACTGCATATATATATATATATATATGAGTCTTCTGCCGTTGTCTGGTCGTTGTTGGTGTGTAGTGTGTGAGTCGGTAATGTAATTCTGTGCGTTCAACTCAAAGTTGATCCTACCTGTCTTTCTTAGTTTCTTGTCTATCTAAATCTATCTCATTTCATTCCAACAATGTATTAGCTATTGCTTACTATCCCAAATCCCATTCCGGCCATCCCAAACGAAAACTCAGGTACATATCTACGTACGTACAGACAGACGTTCTTACGTGTGGTTTGCTTAGCGAAGCCAAAAGAGAAAAATGAGCTACCCTGCCCTTTACTTACTTAACGTAACGTCTGTCTGTAGTACTTTTCTTTTCTTATCTCATTGGACGAGAAGAGTGAGTGAACGCTCCGGCAATTCTATAATATTATCTTCCACTTCCATACAAAACGGAACACAGAGTTTACCCAATACACAGAGATAGCTCTACTGATAGCTACAGAGATAGAAGAGCTGAAAAACAGAGTAGGAGAAGCAAAAGAGCTCCAAAAAATAACTAACTCCCTTAAAGACAAGGAAGGAAATTTGATAAGACGACAGATGCTCTTTCTGACTTGACTTCTACTTCGTCATCCTACTCTACTCAACAACTTCCAAAGCATTACAAGAGAAAATGGATAAAGCTCCATTAGATAACTAAAGCCGGTCACCGAATTAATATCTATAAGAACCCTCCTGCTATAAATAAAATATTTCTCCTCAGACAGTAAATGCCAAATGTTGCTCTCTAAGGATGCAGATGTCTTGCTAAGTTCACATCCAATCGCTTATTGCCTTTCCTGCCTAAAAGGCCACTCTGTCATGTACCTACATTCCAAATACATAGTTTCGAAGGTAAAGAAAGTCAAGAATTCATGTCCATGTATGTCTTCAAGTAAATAGCTCTTGTCACTTATGGTAATACAAACTACGGCATCGCATCATAGACACAGACATACAAGGCATCAGAGAAAAGCATCCACACATAATGTCAAAATTAAACTCTCGACAAATATATACATACAACTGTGCATCTATATAGTAATATTAATATCTCCTTTTGGAAAGTCTATCTGTTTAAATCATTAAAGATATTAGCTAATTGTCAGTGTTTATGCTTCATACCTAGTTAGTTTACATTATATTCGCATTACAACCATGTCTCTCACTCTAATTTAGTAGAAATAAATACCAGCAATTTACAGCTAATGACTTATGTGACGATCTATTTTCAAAGTCAAAAGAAAGGGCCTTTGCTCTGCTATGTGTGAAGAATATCCTTATTTCCTTGCTGTTGTGTTTATAGCTAGGTAGCTATATCATCTATATCTATAGTATTTTGTATTGTGTGTACAAACATCCCCACCCAATACTTGCACTACATTATACAGGAAAACAGATGTGCACGCCAAATGTATGGATGACACACAATGAAACTCAGAATGAAAATGAATTTAAAAGGGAAAAAATACACAAATTATAGCACAAGGCTAAAGAACTTATTTCAACCATGCATGGAATTGTTAAACTAAGACATTATAATATTTAAATGTGCAGCACAATTTTGTTTCATTCAAAAGTAATATTTTGTCTATGACTTGTGGGATTGTGTAATGATTTTAAACAATCAAAGTCATTGTTGAAATAAACTTAACTTCAGAATTGACAGAAAATCCGTCAAAAACCATGGTCGTATCATATAGTTCCATTATTACTCAAGGAAACGCTTAAAAAACTAGCACCAATTCCACAACCTTTTTGAACCTATACTAACAGTTAAACTTGGATTCTTGTAATTACGTGAAATGGATGTACATAATTTTCGAGTTACAATAAAAAACAGAAAATAAGCTCACTAGAAACACATAGTTAACTAAAGCAACTTGGCTGAAGGAAAACTACGTTTTGCAGTAAATGCCAAGTGTACATTGTTGATATTCTAATTGGGATAGAGTTAAATGCAATAAAACGGTTAAATGAATAAAATTAATTAAGTGCTAGCGTTTAACATGCAAGGAAGCGTTAGTTTACAAATGAATGTATATAAATAAAGTAGTAACAAATGTAGATTAAAGTGTATGTGTAGCTGTGTGTGTAATTGGAGTGCTAAACAAGTCATTGTCAGATTAAAAATCAACAGAGATTACGTCCATCGCATCGGTTCAAATACAAATAGGTGCATTACCTACTTATTATTGTTATTATGTTGTAGGTCATAGTTTTTAGTATATGTGTACAAAGGGTTTAGCTTAGTAGTGCGTAGCCTGTGTGCATATTAGTATTTAAAGTAGACAAGTAAAAAGGATGATATTGTTGTGAATATTATATACATATACATCATCATCATCCTCACCACTGTATCAGTATATGTTAGCATTATTTTTGGTTATGTGTACATGTAGCTCTTTTTAAGTCTGTGTTTTATTTGTTGTGTATTGCAGAGATATGAGTATGGATGTGTACTACTGACACTGACAGGAGGCATGACAGATAAAATGTAAAGGTTAACAGCTTTAAAAGGAGCATTTACTCAAAAGTTTGTTTGGCTGTTCTTTGTAAAAAGGAGAATTACATGGGTAGTTGCCTATAAAGTTTCTGATGTTATGCGGTAATTGTATGCTTTAGGAAAATTGCATTATGAATGTATTTAATTTAACTAGGGAAAAAAGTAATTGATAATAATAAAAGTGAAGTTTAGTTCGTTTCGTTCGGTAACAAGAAATTAACAATGGTATATGAAGAGAGGACATAGCTAAGTAAGTCAGAGAAAAGAAGTTCATTTAAAAGATTCTTAAGGGAATTGCTCTGTATTAGGAATGTTTAATGTAGTTAGCAGTTAGTGGTGGTTGTACTACATATAATAATAATACTAGTTAGTATATGGATGCATGAGTATGTGAGTAATAATGAGGATTGTGTTTGTGTAGTGTGTGTGTAGTAAGAAGTGTAGGTACGCGAAGGAAATACGGAGAAGAAGCCGAGTCTGAGTTTGACAGAAGAGTCTGCAGCTCTGACCGCAGGTGGAGGAAAAAGAAGTGGAAAATATGATGACCATATATGGTCAAGAAAAATAGGCGAGCTCTGATTGGGCAGGAGGCGGAGCTCTGAGCTGAGTCAGACGCGATTTGTAAAACCACTTCGGCTCTTCGTTCATTCATCAGTCTGCTTTTGTCTCTCTTCTTCGTAGCACGGACAAACCAGTGATTTGTGACTTGTGTTTTTTACTTCTTCTTTCCAATTGTTGTTATATATTAATATATAAATTTACAAAATGTGTGACGACGAGGTTGCCGCTTTGGTTGTTGACAATGGATCCGGTATGTGCAAGGCCGGTTTTGCCGGGGACGATGCACCAAGAGCCGTTTTTCCTTCCATTGTCGGACGCCCAAGACATCAGGTAAAAATTAAACCGTATTTTGACAGTTAGGATTCGAAAAATCAAACTTGGACTTTGTCGGTTGAAATTCCAAGTTGTACAGTGACCTGTATTTCGGATTCATTTAGTTTCTTTGATTGTCAACGAGAAATGAAGTTGGAAGTCGGCGTCTCGCCGCCGATCGATAACAGAGTTCAACGGACACAAATAATGCTCATTTTTTCTGTTTACAGGGTGTCATGGTAGGTATGGGACAAAAAGATTCATATGTCGGTGATGAAGCCCAATCCAAAAGAGGTATTCTGACGCTTAAATATCCAATTGAACACGGAATTGTTACCAACTGGGATGACATGGAAAAAATTTGGCATCATACATTCTACAACGAATTGCGTGTCGCTCCCGAAGAACACCCAGTCCTCCTCACTGAAGCTCCACTCAACCCAAAGGCTAACCGTGAAAAGATGACTCAGGTATACTGCAATTCTAAGTTTTTCTTTACTCTGCCGCCCGGTGTTTTAACTTTACAAAGTTATTCAATCAATAATGCATGTTAGGCTGTGAGTGAATAGTGAAGTAAAAGTTGTCACTTACAATGTGAGCTTGTGGATAACAAAAGTTTGACAGTTTAAGTTTATAGGCTGCCGGGCATCGTTGGCTCAAATGTATTTCTATGTAGAGTTTACGTTATACTCTTTGACTTAGAATCGGAAAATTCGGTCTTGTGATGTGATGTTCATTTATAGGCGCTCATAAGTTGGAAGCTAAAACTAACTTTAAAGCTAATTTTTTAACATGTGTCCTCAGTTTAGTCAGTTTAAGTTTGAAAGGTACATTTGAAGTTCTCATTTAAATAATATTCATGAATGCTACTTCAACTTGCTTCGTTTAACCCCTATTATGTTTTTAAAACATTTACAGAACAGCCAACATGCATATATTATAGTTCCACGTAACGTATTTAACGTATACCAGAATTGAATGTAGGTTGTTGCTAGAAATACTGTTCGAGAATATTGAAACACTCACGTAAAGTAATATAGCAAAACAGCAACTCGAGAAGTTTTAAGCTAATGTTTTAGTATTAGTTTTTGGTCGATGTTTATATATGATTCACTCATCATTGATTTCTGATTTACAATTGAACACGTATTGACAATTATTCTAAGAATTCTACTTGACGTGTTCAGTGAGGTTACTCACCAGATGCATAATTATTTAATAAGTGTCTCAGTGTTCTGCACCCTATCGAAATGCATTCTTACTATAGGAATGATGCACCGATAATTTTAGTTCATGACTTTCGTAAACAATGTGTGCACAGCAATAAAATATTAATTAACCCTTTGTTCGTAATTTGCAGATTATGTTCGAAACTTTCAATACACCCGCTATGTATGTCGGTATCCAAGCCGTTCTTTCCTTGTACGCTTCCGGTCGTACCACGGGTATTGTATTGGATTCTGGAGATGGTGTCTCTCACACTGTACCAATTTACGAAGGTTATGCCCTCCCTCATGCCATTCTTCGTTTGGATTTGGCTGGACGTGACTTGACCGATTATCTCATGAAGATCTTGACTGAGCGTGGTTACTCCTTCACAACCACTGCCGAACGGGAAATTGTTCGTGATATTAAGGAGAAATTGTGCTACGTTGCTCTTGACTTTGAGCAAGAAATGGCCACAGCAGCCAGCTCTTCGTCTTTGGAGAAGTCCTATGAACTCCCCGACGGTCAAGTCATCACCATCGGCAATGAACGTTTCCGTTGCCCAGAAGCCCTTTTCCAACCCTCATTCTTGGGAATGGAATCTTGCGGTATTCATGAGACAACCTACAATTCTATCATGAAGTGCGACGTTGACATCAGGAAGGTACGTGTGGGCGGGCGTGCACCCCATTTCTATACATTTATTTCTGGACTCCTAATAAATACCAAACTGGTTTATTTTCTATTGTTACTAACTGCGTTCCCTTTTTTGGTCTTGTAGGACTTGTATGCCAACACTGTATTGAGCGGAGGTACCACAATGTACCCAGGTATTGCTGACCGTATGCAAAAGGAAATCACTGCCTTGGCTCCATCCACGATGAAGATCAAGATCATTGCCCCACCAGAGCGTAAATACTCTGTCTGGATCGGAGGTTCCATTTTGGCTTCTCTCTCCACCTTCCAACAGATGTGGATCTCTAAACAAGAGTACGATGAGTCTGGCCCATCTATTGTTCACCGAAAATGCTTCTAAATGACGGTTACGATCCAACTTTAAAAAAATTTGAAAATTCCGTGAAAATCGTAAATGTTCCACGAAACCATTCCTTACTTATCGTTATAGTTAGCAAACATTACCATTATCTGTAATTAATTTTGGAGTGCAAAGTATTATAAATAAATTGTGGATGATATGTGAAGGAATATAATATGTTGTACTTTTTTGTCACAATTTGCAGTAATAAACATGACAATCGTTGTAAACGATATGTTCAGCTTTTGCTAACCAAACCACACTCTCTGTCCACCTTTTAATTACTTGCAATTCATATAATCAGCTAGCTAGTCTTTATCAACTGTTATTTTATTACTTCTTGTGCATGAAATCTCTTTTTAATTCGTCGAATGGAATAATTTAGACCATTAGTTATTATGCTACTACATAGTTTCATAGTTCAGTCAGGATTCAATCTATAAATTAGAATAGCTGTATAAAACGGAATTTCATCGATTGCATATTATAAAATTGCCTTTTGGCTCTTTCCTTACATCGTTGGCATTCATTAAATCAAAATATTTTAATTTTCGTTCATTAAATATCTCCCACATGATAAATCTTGGCCACATCTTAAGATTGAATAGCAAGTCAAGTTTGGAGGCTACAACTCATTCTGAGTCTTTGTCTTAAGGTGTGGCCAAGATTGAATACGAGGCGAGGTTTATTGTAACACATTCAAATCCTGTTTTACACGAAAATGTTACAACATCGATTATTTTGCAAATGAAATTCGCTGTTGACTTGTAATTGGGGAATGTACTTCTAATTCTGCACAGGTCCTTCAAAGATTTTCTGGTGTTCTATGCAATCCTTTTCGGTTTTCGGACAATTAATCGAAATAAAATGAAATCTCTAAAATGAGCTTGATGACAGCGATCAGCTCATTTTCTTGTGTTACTCCTTAGCAGGATATATTATAGTGCTGACAATCAATAACAATATTCACTACAAAAAATAAGTTTTTGTAGTGAAAATTCGTTTATTAATTAGGCCGCAAATTACTTCTTAGTGAAAATCACGTTCATTATCATTATAGAAAGATAAGGATGCGCTAACACTACTATAAGTGCTAACTAGCTAGGAAATGCATATATATGCATAATATATGTAAGTTATATGTATGTAGTATGTGAATAATAATAATGTGCTTACATTTTGTTGTTCATTATATTATTATAATATTACATGTAGATATTTAAATGTTGAGAAAACGAGTTTCTTCGCTCCTTTTGATTAGAATTGGATCTTCTGGATTGTTCAACTGAAGACAAGGTCGTCGCACATGAACATTAACCTCTTAATTGCTGTACCTACCTCTTACTCTATATACAGTTCAAAGGTAATTTGCGTGGTAAATATGCACGGCAGCAGATTTCAATGATTGACGACTGAAGAGAGCAGCTAGTGATGCTCAAGAAAGTTTAAAGGAAATTAATGAACATGCGAAATTGTTGCGAGATGGGATACTCCAATTGCCAGCGATACGACAAAACAGGTATTTGACAATTAGAGGCTGACCTAGACCCAGAGATTGTAATTGATGCATTTCTTATATATAGTGGCTTATATTATCATGTCTTATTATTAGTTGTATAGCGTATCAATGTATGCATACTAAAAAATACAGACTAGACTGTGTATGGAGCAAGTTAAGTGGTAAAAGTGCTATGCTAAAATCATGATGATGGGATTGATGCTTATTGCTAACTTATTGATAGTTCGGTAATTCCCTTTCTGCACCACGCACAGACACAAATCTCCGTTATCCCTAAATTCTTCCAATATCATTATCATACAATTAGGTCTTAAGAAAATGAAAGCCTTTTCAACTGTCTTTTACCACTAATATTATTTGCTAATATTTTGCAATTATTATCATTCCTAGTTTTCTCTTCCTGCAAATTATACAAAGTCACAATTAGTGGCTGCTGCGGAGAAACAACTGCTAATATCTCAACCTTTTAAATCTCGTCAAAATGGTGAAACTTGTGGGTTTTTGTTTTCTTGTTTTTTGTGCCTCTTTAAAAATTATACAGGTTTGTCAAACACTATTATATCAATCCATTCTACAATACCAACACCTTTATCTGTACATGTATCATGTTTCTAGATAATAATATACATTATAGCATGTAATTTGAGGTTACCTTGTGTCCTAATGTACGTATATTATAATGTATTGTCCATTAATTACTTCCATGAAATGCACATATGATTAAAGTAAAGAGACATTACTGGTTTGTTTGTTAACTTAGTCCATTAATTAAAAGTCTTGACAAGTGATTGATGTTTTTTTTTGTATTTTTAAGGCTCAGAGGGATGCCGCAACATTCTGCCGAAGTTTTAGCCACATGTCTACATCTTCGGCATTGTTTTCTTGCTGCGGACATAAAAATTTTACACCAGGATTTGTGTTTGTGGACAATTGGAGTGAATGTGCAACAAGACCTGTCGTCGAAGAAGATTTACATGATTCTCTGGTACGAACTTTACTTCGTATAAACATCCGTCGCCTTTCACCGCACAATTGCTAGAAACTATTTTTAGCGTCTTGGTGAAAGATCGGTGAAAGTGCCTATGCGGTGGTGTTTACATATAAGAAAGAGAAAATGATTTTTCTCATATTCTAAAGATGTTACAGTAGTGCGTAACGCTTATTTTCCTTTTTTACATGCTTTTTCAAATGATTATATATCGATAAACTGGAAAAGAATATATTTTATTTCATTTTTAAATGTACATGTAATAATATCGATGAATTATAGTGGCGCGTCTACAACTGTTTGGTAACAAAAGCGTCAAGGGAGGAAAATTTGTCACTTCTTGGGTTTGCTGTGATGATGACTAGTAATTATCCAGAAAATTACTCAATGAAAATTTTGGATGGAATAATAAACTTCTCTGAGCTTAGAATGAACCTCATCAATAGTAAGATCTATGATCGGTTTCCTTTTTGTGTCCGTTTCAAAGTTAATGGAATTAATATTTTTTGTTTCATACCGCAGATCTTAGTTCCGATCCAATCGAAAAACTAAAACAAATTCGGAGTTTCTTTTACCATACGGAGATTAGGGTAATTTTGTCTTTGCGGCTTTCACCGGGAGATAAATGCACATTGTATTCTCAGTCCCATATCATATGAGCTTTCATAACTATTTTTTGAAACTGAAACCATGCAGATGTGTGAAATGAAGCAAAATGCAGAACGGAAGCCGGAAAGTAGTGCACTCATACCATTACCGTTTCTAGAGCAGGTATGTTTGTTAAAATTTATAATAACCCCATTGTTACATTTACATCATTTTCATTTTCATTTATTTCAGGGATGTGATTTACACTGGGAACATTTCCATTCCCGAGGGGGTTGTTGTAAAAACAAGACTATTCCTATATCCCTTGATTTCTTTCCACAAGGACCCGATCAAGATGTTAATGAAGAATGGGCATCGATTTTGAAGACAGTAGCCAGGGTCAAACGACATTCTCTTAAAGCGGAGCGTTACGTACGAAAATGCAGAGAAAACCATTATGAGCTTTTGTTATTAATGTACAGGGCTGTCCATGCAAATATTAATTATTAGTTAAGTACATCCTCCACCTGCCATACGGCTTTTACATAGGAAATTTCAAATGGTCTTTACCAATTATCAGCAAATTAAATTTTCACTGTACTTTCACTTTGGTAGAAAACTGAACGTTTCATTTAGCACCAAAGACACGCAAAGCTGTTAATGTAGTCATGAAAGATGAACAGAAGAAATCACATGGTGAAAGTTTTGCGTTAACTATCTGGCTGGGCAACCCTGAATGCATTTTTATGCTTGTTACTATTTACATTTCATGGGATTATTGTTGTTGTGCAGTGCTTTACTACAAGTGCGTTAGTGCACAGAGGAATTATACGAAAGGCTGAGCTGTTCCATCCTCCTCATTTAGAATCCGTTATACCCAGACTGATGCCCGAATATATGTCTACCGCTTCTCAGTTAAAATTGAGTTATAAGTTAATCGCTTCTTTAGGGCACAATCCTGAAAACAAGAAATATCCTGTGGGCACTGCTGTAATGTACAAATTTGAAAAAATTTACAGAGACAAAGTAAAGAGAGGCAAGTTACTCATAGGACTCATAAGATAAATAATTGTTTAAAAACATATATGTGCATGCATGCGTGTGTGTGTATTAATTAACTCGCATATGCGTCACCTTTACAGAAATTTCAGGCATTATAGACGAAGAAAAAGCAAATGCTCTATTCGTCAATTGTGGCGTTCATGTTTTGGTGCGAAACTATGTCCTTGATGAACTGAATA
>JAAAYG020000007.1:214876-235192 GCA_009936455.2 Tomocerus minor
AGGGGGAATATTATATCGTTGTTCTGCGACGACGATTTCCTCTGAATACTGAATACATAAACGTCAAAGAGAGACAGGGCTGAGCTGAAGACTCTTTTGCTGGCAGATACAATTATTAGATCTCAATTAGAGGGAAAACTGTCAATACTACATATTATGGTACGTGTGGTGTGCTTATCTGATAAGTAACTGACTTGCGAGAGAGGACACGGTGTGTGCACAAGAAAAGGTCTACCTTGTACCTGTCCTGTCCTCCTCGGCATCCAACAGACTTGAATTCTCTTTATCCTAACAAACACTATCTACCTTGCATTCAATTCAACAGAACATTCGCCGTGCCGACACACACACACACATCTATTCTATAAGTAAAACATTTTCCGCTATTATCTATGTAAATACTAAATACATAATGCATCTATAGAGAGCTAAAGATATGTACGTGTGTGTTGTGTGTGTATGTGTGAAAGATGAAAAGGAGAGGGGGAATATTGTTCTATAGTGAATATAAGAGATTAGGATTGAAATGTGCTAGTGTACACATAATATTATAAGAACAAGGTAAATAAATAGGGATGTGTATGTCCTTAAGTGTGTGTTTTCCAGAGGGATCATATTATTATGTGGCACAGTGTATATAATAAATGTAGCAAAGTAGTAGCATTAGCTTTTCTATAACAAACCATAACACATGCCAACAGCCGAGACACAGAGAAAGAGAATGTACATATATGCATGTAGGGTGTTAGATGTATAGCACAGTCCTTTCAGCTTCTCTCTCAACTGAACTTGATCTCTTCTTTAAGCCTATCTGTGTATATTATCTGTAGCTATGTCCTTTTCGTGTGCCTCTCTGTCCTGTCTACCTGCCTTGCCTTCCTGTGTCTATTAGCTCAAAATGCGTGCCTCATGTGAAAAGGACTCTTCTCAATTCGGCCCAACAAGAGCAGTTGACAGTAAAATGTGATTGTGTCCATAAATTAGTAAAAAAAAAAGAGATTTAAAAGATCAGACACACCACAAAGCCTCACTTTGCTATATGGCTTTGTTATAAGGAAGTGGAGGTAGGCCTGGTGAGCTATATAGTTTAGTGAGAATAATGGTGGAGATGAGAAGAGCAATGCGCCTTCCCGCCAGCAAAGTTTGCAGCTAATTATTCGTAATTAGTAAATATAATGCACACATCTCTTTTTGATAGGAGTGGATGCAATAGAAACGGGGGTCTGGCACTCTCTGTCTCTCCGCTCCTTTACTTTACATTGGATCACATCATCATCGTCTTACGAAGAAACAAGGAGGCTTCCATTCTCGGGTGGCTCACCCCTTTTCATCTTTATGACGGCTGTCTCTCATGCCATCATAAATTTTGAGGGTTTCAGAACATTACGTCGTTTTTTGCTGGCTCCAGCGTTGCCTTCTGCCTTCCATTGCCAACGTCTTTACGTTACTTTACTTAGAGCACTCCTTCCTTCACTTCTACGCTACTTTCCTATCTGGATGTTATTATGTTGCTCTAGACTCGTCTGCGACTCTACTCCACGTCTCTCTTCTCCTCTGCCTGGATTCTCGATGGATGGATTGGATAGAATGGACTAGCTCACTCGGAACAGGTTGCTTTTGCTCAGCTCAGTAGCTCCATTTCATACCATAACCTATGTATATTATATTGTAGACAAATATTTTTAAAACCATACTCTCCACATATCTCTACCTACCCAATCCCTACCTACTCTATTTCCACCACAATCAACTATTATCTATCAGCCACATTATAACTCTACTACTAACTATTTATATTGTATAACCACTACCAACCTACCTGTATATATATACATACGCTTTCTGCTAATGCCAATAATATGCTCTGAGAACACGAATCGACGGATATATATTATTATATTATGTGCACGAAGCTAAAAAACGTGTAAGTATAGCTCCCGATAAGTGCTCTCTTCTCTTCACTGAGCTTTGCAATTTCAATCCTTTTTTCTTTTCGAAGAATTGATGGAACGATGATGATGAGTTTGACTTTTTCTATTCTCTTCTTTCACTCTATTCCCTATCATAGCTCACATTCTACGCATAATAATATTTATACACTCTACCATTCCTACTCTTTGACTTGTACATGAAATGAATTTATTTTCTCTGATGCATTCCGGAAACTGTTTCTACATAACACCTGTTCTGACTCAATATTTAATTTTTGAGACTCTAATTGATCATAGATGTTTGAGTACCTAGTGAATTTGAGGTAATAATTTAAAAATTGAATTAGAATTGGGGAAAAAGAAATAGTTCTTAATTGCTAGGAAGTGTAATGCATTAAAACGGTAGTTTGGCTTTTATGGCAATTTGTCCTTGCACCAAAACGAAGTCAGTCTGTGTAAGTAGGAGTATATAGAGTCTAGTTAAATGGATTACGCAGCTTTATTCAAAATACTCTGAGTGTTGCGTGCGTATCTATTCGATTAGAGGATGGAGGACAGATATGCATACCTAGATTCAACTGTTATCTTGCAAAGGATTACATTATTTTGGATATGCTAAATAATATGCTGATCCTGTGGCATGTATTGTACTTGTTTACTAGGCATGGCATGCGAATGCGTTTTGTTACGTATTAAGTGATGTACTCAGAGAATTTCTCTTATAGCTCGGCCATAGTAAATATACATAGTAGCATGTATAGAGGATTGTGAATGAAGTGCCGAGTTACTACTATTTCTATTTTACAATTCACTAACTGTGTGTACTCTTACTGTATAGTGACATTGCTATAGTTAGTTTAGTTTATGTTAGTTTGGCGAGTTGAGTGAGTACATTTGCACATGGTTTGCCTTACGAGTTAAACTGCTAAAGTAGTCTGTGAAAGAGAGAAAGAGAGAGAGAACGTAAAGGGAGAGAGTGAATAAGAATTGCCTTTGCGTTACTTTACTTCACTTTGGTTTAGTTCAGTTTACTGTAGTAAGGTTACTTTAGTTTACTTCTATAGCAAATATTATTATATAACAAGAGTATTTCAGTGTTATGTATGTATATTGCTCGAGTCGACTTCTTCTTCTTCCTCTGCCCTACACTATTAGACTGCTACTGGTTACACAGTAGCACAGAGCTAAGCAAAGCAAAGTCGACTGTGTATATACATATGTATACATACTGCTTACATATAGAAGAAACTGAATGAACAAACCGCTTTTCTCTGATACTCTCTTCTCGCGAGTAAGAATGAGAATGATACGAAATGGGAAATAGCTCCACTTATCTCAAGTATCCCTATTACACTTCCAGAAATATGAGAATGAGCAAGAGTCAGTAAGTAAAGTAAGTCAAGTTAAACTCTAGCTCATTTCATTTGTTTTCTAACCTGAAGCAGTTGCAAAATCATTTGTGTTTTCTGTCACATCAAGCAAATCTACTCATTTACTATCTATTTTTACTTTCTCAACACTGTTTATCTTTAGAGACCCAAACATCCTACACCCTTCCTCACCAATTAATGCACTCAGTCTGCTATATTAATCATACTCAGTATCCCAAGTAGGTACCAAAATAATAATAATAAAGACCATGAACCTACAGGTATGCGTACCTATGCCTAATTACATTGTACATTTATCCCCACAAATAATTGACTAGGTACTTGAATACAAAGAATTTCTAAAAATTAACTTTTGTTCCACGTACATTGTAGCTACTGAAATCAAATTTATTTTGTGTGACTAGTGTCTATTTGTGTTTGCAAATTGAAAAACCAGATTTACAAGATATCTAGAATAGTGTGCAAGCTATTGGGGAACGCTCAGTCAGAAAGGTGAATGGAGTTGTGGAGTTTTGGTGGTCTGTGATCGTCGGTGGGTTTGTCGCATGGAAGGAAATGACCTTGATTTAATGCCTTAATGTAACGTAACCGTAACTGAACATAACGGTCTGAAAGAAAATTAGTAAATTTTGTCTTTCGCATGTTTCCGGAATCGAGTCAATAGGGCAGATAGCAGAGGATTTGAAATGTCTACACTAAAATCGATCTCTTCCAACTGTTGAATAAGTTGCCACAAAAAAACGGCTCTTGTAGAGCTTCGCTCTTGCCTTTTTACTGAGAGAATTGGATTGAAGTTAAAGTGGACGTTCACTTTTCAATTAGGTAGATTGTGGAAACAGTGATTCTCTCGAAAGGGGATTTATATTTATGCAGCATTCATTTGTCTCACAATTCTCCTCCTTGTGAAAAAGTTGAACTATCTGTGAGCTAATCTGCCAATAAGGCAAGCAATGCAAGGGAATGACTAAATCCTTCGTAAATCTTTATTTTATGAGTCATGCCTTGTCAATCTCCGAGGATAAAAAATGCAAAATCTAATTGTAATTGTAAATCCCTTAATTTCTAATAGTGCACGGCTAAAATAAACATGGTTGTTGGTTGGTGAATAAAATGAGTGAGCGGAAATAGCTACGGTGTTTGCATAGATTGCAGGGGTGATTTGATATGAGAGTTGGATTTGAATTTGTAAATTGTCAAGCTCGTATTAAGAAAAGGAATTGATGAAATGGAAGGAACAAGCTTATGCAAATATTATGTGGATAAAAAAGGGAAAACCACAATCGAAATGAAAAGATACTGGAAATAAATAGTCTGACAATGAGGGATGATGTCATCATAGTAAGTAACTAAGCTTGGCTACAATAACTTTGTATGGTACGCTATGGTACGTCAAATGGCATGGCATGTCATGTCATGTCAACTCGTTTCGTATTAGATAACTTGGAGGAATTCACAACGAAATCATGTATATCGGATAGTAGAAGTGTTATATTCTAGATAACAAATATTATTACGATGGAACTACACTACATATGTATGTATGGAGATAATAACGAAAAACACACACAGTACAATAGAGACGAATTTGAAGGTTGCAAAAAGAGAACAAAACTAAAACAAAACTAGTGAACTAAAACTGAACAGGGCAGGCAGGCAGCTAGGCAGGGTGTGTATGTACTAGTACTTAATATGTATGTCGAGCAATAGATAATATCCGCTATCTATATATCTCCGTATATGATCTATATATAAAAATATATAGGATTTGGTGCTGACGAAGCATTTGTCTATGTGTAGTGTTGTTGGTAGAGAAAAACAAAGAAAGCTTCCGTCAAAACCAGAGAAGAGCAGAACTCGCACAACTCAGAAACTGACATGTGTCAGTCACAGACTCTTGAAAAAATAAATTAATTTGTACTTACATTTCATGCGTTTTGGGCAGTCTTGTTTGCGACGGGGCATCTTGGTTTTCTTTGGCCACGGACTGGAAACTGCACTAGCCTGCCTTTGATTCTATCTTTTGCTTGTTTAGTATGGAAGTAAGTAAGTAGTAGTAGGAGCTCTGTTCTTCTTGATGTGATCAGATCAGATCACTCAGACTCCCTTCCTTCAATTCAATCGCCTTGTCTTCTCTTCTTTTCTTTAGCCTTCCAACCAACTAGGACTACGAGTGCTAGTAGCAGAGAAGTAGCAGTCGATGTGCAGTGTGAACGTTAAAGACATACCGTTGTGTGTCTAGCTAGGAGAAGAGCAGTAGAAGTTGACGTACTGTTTCTGTGTGTTTCGAGACCTTGCCTTGCTCGCTTCACTCGGCAGTGCACAATTGTACGTAGTAGTTGTTGTCTGAGTGAAACCTACCTGTCAACTGATCGTCACGTCGTGTGGAGAGTGTGGAACCCGGTGATGGACGGAAAATATCCCGCGTGTGCGCTACTAGCCCCCTCCATTCCCTACCCCGGCCGCCCAATTCCTCCACCTTACTCTACTGCAGACTCGTCAATAAGATCCGGCCTGCCGTCTTCGTCTTTCACCCACCACTACGACGACCAGCTGCTACCCCGCTCTGGGGTACACCTCGTTCAAGCCCTATCACATCTCTCTCTACTTTCTGGACACACATCTCTCACTCTCTCATTGTTACATTTCATTTTCGCACTGCTTTTCCCGTTTTGTCAACCGCCGACTGGATCTCTTTCCACTCATTTTCTCATTTTCGCCACTAAATAGGTAGTCCACACTCGATTTTCATTTTATACTCTTTTATATTGTTATTTTACAGGGTTTTAGCCACTACTTAGACTATTAACTACCCGAATTACTCCTCTCGCACGGACATTAGCAGCTCGTAGAAATAAAAAATCTTTTTTACTCGCTCCTTCCTATAATAATATCTTCATCTTGGCTCGTTTTCCTTTCGCCGCAACTCTGTCTCTCATTTCTCTCTCTATCTCTATCTCTCTCCCACTCACTCAACTTAACTCTTCTCGTACTCACTTCATTCACTTCACTATTACTATTGCTCCTCCAACTCATTTTACTTTTACTTCAAACACTCCACTAACTTTTAACTCTAGATAAATCCTGCATAAATTCACCTCTTTTCAATTTCAATACCGTTTTCACACACTACGCCTATAAAATAGTGCAAAGTCCTTGCGGATCAACATCAACTCTTTATATACCTGTGACCCTTAATTTTAATTAATGTCTAATTGAAAGTGTAATTAGTCCTTCATTTAATATGTATTGTTAGGTAGGCATACAATTTGTTCATGCATTATAAGCAGAATTAGTACTATACGCAATGGCTATATGCTTGTTACTTGGTGTAAATGAAACGTTTGGTTGTTGTAAATGGAGTTTATGCCAAATAAACTGCCTGTAGGTAATCCATTACACATTTACATACTTGATACTGGTAACTTGATCTGATTAGCTACAAACAAGTAGGTATCACGGCATTTGGTCATTACGTGAGCAACTACCTACTCCCTGCTATCGGTTCATTGCAATTTGCATAGATTCAATAAACCATATAATAACCGTTTATTAGCGATTTTCAAGCAAATATTTATTTGCTAATGGATTTTTAATATGGTACTACTTTTTTCAATCTTTTGCAGTCATGCATCAAACTCTCTTTAACTAGCTAGAACACCTGGCTTCTTAATTTTAATACAATATATCTGAATCTGCATCGTTAAGGTGTATAAACACACAACTATGTTATTATGTTTTAGCAGATACTAATATCCATATGAGACTCGGGGCATGCTATTTAACATAAGTATTACACAACGTTACTGACCATGCGAAAATAGCCCCCATATAAATATATATATACCACCATTCATGTTACCATGCTGTGCGTACATTTTTAAAATACAAAAATTGTCCGTAGAATTGATATTTTCTTAAATTGTATATCTGTAATCTTTCTTGAGATTTATTTTAATTTAATAGTATAAAATACCTACCATTTTAGCAGATATAATATGGTCATTTGTTAATGTGTAACAACCAATAAATTCCTTTAATAAAAATTGTATAGGTGTACTGTTTAGAAAAGTAATTATAATTATAAATATTGCTCGAGAAAATATTCCTATGTCGACTTTGACTGTTGGTTTATATCGAGTGGTTGATAAAGTCATGGAGCCTTAATGAAATGGTTGGATATTTATCGCCAAGTGATTCTATTAAGTAATTGCAAATTATCTGCGATGATATTAAAGAGTGAAGTGGATCTCATAGTTGGATAATAGAGACAGAATAGGGAATCCAAGGGTATAAACAGGAATTTTATGTTTGGTTGTAGCGCATTAAGTTCCTAACATTATGTAATGACAGAAAAATAAAACAGGTTTGTGGTATTAAGTGAACAATAAAGTATTTTGCTACAGATACAGATTCCTGAGGTTTAGTTCTAATTCTACATAATAAGGCAAGGATGAAGTGGTGAATGTTGAATGTGCATTATAATAATACATAGTTGTCGGCTGGAACAAATGCCTTGCATTATCTCCTGTGCATTGTCTACGCAGTTGATGTAATGCAGTCGAAGAGTGATGGATAGATGCACAGGTAGATAAATAGATGGACAAGGTGGCATAAGCTATTAGTATTAGTCAGTGGAGATGGATAATGATATCCACGGATGACAGAAATTACCTTGAGCGGTAGACATGGGATAGACACGGCCGAGGTAGGCTGGATAGGATTGTGTGTTGTTGGATGGACGTGGATGTACTTATGAGTGAGTGTTGGATTGGAGGTGAGACAAAAAGTGTTAATCGGACTGTGTATAATGAAAGAATGTAAAGTCGGCTGTCAGATTCAACGAATAAAAGAAGTCGGATGAAAAGGCTTTGACAGATTTGGACACGAAGAGAGATACTCTCTCGAGTGGGGAATTACCCCGCAGCCTTTCGACTCCACTAATAAGGACAGAGTGGATTCACCCGCAAGGGACCATCTCACATCCCCCATCTCTTAATTACATGAGCAAAAACACCTGATCGTACATCAATGAGACCGTGGGAATGGTGATCATTGGATCATGGATCTTCTTGGTCAGCAACTTATTTATTTATCTACCTCTTGCTCACTGTCTTCAATTTATTCTATTTTGTCTCTCTCCGTTTCTTCACTTTGCTCTTTACATTTCATTACAGCTCTTTCCACACCTCGCTGTACTTACAATACATTGGCATCT
The DNA here is from genome assembly GCA_009936455.2 of Tomocerus minor. Taxonomy (NCBI): domain Eukaryota; kingdom Metazoa; phylum Arthropoda; class Collembola; order Entomobryomorpha; family Tomoceridae; genus Tomocerus; species Tomocerus minor. The sequence continues at coordinate 223,414 of JAAAYG020000007.1, forward strand.
TATTCCTATTTGTCATTTGCTAGATATTTATATGTATCAACACTCACTGTCACGTACACTATATTTACTACTACCTTAATCTTAATTTGCAGATTGTTGCGGTTACTTATTACGATTTTCATACTATATGCATCAATCTGGTGTAGGTAGTAGGTAGTATATGCTTAGGTATGCATTATTTACTTGTTTTTAGTACGTGTCTTTATCTTTTCTTGGTTTACCAATCTTAGGAGAGATGTAATGCACAAAGAAACATTAACGAGCATTTATCGCGAGAGTATTAGTATGCATATGTTTACTTAGCTATCTATGTAGATGACAGAAAATACATGAGACAACTACGACGCATAATTTTGCAAATTGCTCTGTGTATCCTTATTGGCATTTGGCATGACATGGGGTTTCGCTGCATTACATTGCTCACTCTCTGCATAAGCATGACATAGGCATCTGAGAACATTCTATGTATGGATGGGTGTATGTATGTATAGACAGGCCATGTAAATTCCAATTCAAAAAGACATCGGCTATCTATAGCAAAACACTTAAGCTATTTATTACCTTTCCATAGATGCAGGCCAGTACAGTATAATGGCTATGAATGCTATTGAGTATTGGATCGGAGGAACTGGACACGAATAAATGTATTCTGACTTTACTTTCGATTGCATAGGACAGTAGACAGGATCTCTCGTATAGGCAAACACAATACAAATGCTTGACGATGGACATGAATCTTTCTTACTTATGTTCAGTGGTTTGGTTTGGTTTCGTCTGGCCTGGTTTGCATTCGTTTTCCTCCGCTCTTCGTCTTCTTCTTCTTGACTTTTTTGGTTGAGTCTCTTTGCTCTGAGCCTCATTGTTCCTTTCCTGTGCAATGCTAAATGCTCCTTGTTGTTGTGATATGCTCACTAATGTTGAATGAGTTGATTTGAATTGTTTTCTATTTCTGCTTACTACTACTACACTACACCTATATAAAGGCTATAGTTAATCCTTAGGTAGCTAATACTCCTACAATCATAATATATCTCAGGAAGGATGACATTATTTTTCTAAGAAAAAGGGCCTGTGTGATATAGTTATTTATTAGGGGCATTAGTTCTATGTAGATATATATAATAATAATGTCCATCCAGAGCGTATAGGGCCTGGAATGGAGTCAAGTCTTGAGAAAGAAGTCAAAGTGAGTTGCTGAAGTCCAGTCGAGTCCAGTTGTGGGAAGTCAAGTCACACAATAGAGTTTCTTCAGTCACTCAGTCCATTGCAGGTACAGTGCGAATGAGATCGAGAGCTCAAATATAATATATCGTAATCGTAAGTAATGTATAGACATAAACGCACGGTGAGAATAGCCGGCCAGAGAGTTCAGTTGGCTCGACTTGACTTAAGTTACGTGTGTACGTACACTATTACCAATTCTTTCGCTATATTACGAATGTGAGTCTGAGATATCTGTGCTGCCTTGACTGGGTGTAGTAGTGAGTGACTTTGGCTGTGGCTGGTGGTCACGAACTGAGTTAAGTTGAGTAAAGCAACCGTCCTATCGTACTAATGCAAGGGAAGGCAGGCAACGGAAAGAAGTGAGCATTAGATTGCATTGGATTGCTATAGAAGTATGGCATGGCATTTGCTTGGTCTGATTGAAGGATGGTCTATCCCTGTGTGTGATTGAGGGGAGACCAGAGGAAACCTTTCGCTTGGTTTTTCAACTTGACAGATTTATGAGCGACATGTTTCAAGAGGAGGAGAAAAAATTCTCCCAACCAGATGCTCTTTTTTGTGTATCAAAGAATCCCGATTCAAAAAATTTTTCACCCTCCTTAATTTATTACTTGGACCTACATAATGACTTCTTGCCCACAAATCACAGCAGCGACCACCGAGAGAATCCCTTGTATGCCATTTCTTCTCTTCGTACATTACGTTTACTTTATTGTTCGTTACGTGCATATCTATTATATCCACTTCACTACTATCCTTTTCACAACACTCGGAATTACTCTACGAATACATATTATTCTACTTAGTTTACTTGCTTTTCCTAATACTTAGTCTTACTTATTAGTAGGAGCAATGAGATGACTCCGTTCTCTCTCTCTCTCTCTCTCTTCCCTTATAATAATAATAATGCTCTCTTTTCTCCTCTCACTTAACTTGCGAGTTGGCTTTTCTTTCCAGTCAGTCCAGCCAGGCTCCTTCACTCAACTCAACTCACGTTGTATTGAGAACTTGTCATCTGGAAATCCTACTCATGCAACTACCTTGACAGCCCGCAGCAACTAGAAACACACAATACCAACATTACATTTACTTTTAATATTTATTTATATTCTTAGCTTATTTAGTAGTTAGTCACTTCACATCCCTCTTCAATTCACATCCAATAAATATAGCATATCAAAGGATATACATACAACATGCCCTTATTTTATGAAATATATTTAGGAAGGATAATGGAAGACGAAAATAGACTCATTTCAGCTGAGAACAAAAAGAAGAGCAAAGAGATGCGCATCTTTAACTATCGCATCTCTCCTGTCCACCGTCGTCATCACAAACACCATCATTGTCTTCACGTTCATCAATGTCCCCTCCACTCCAACTTTTATCGCCCCTAATATTCATAGCGAGTCTCAGTCCCTCTCTTTATAAATCTATAAATACCCATCACAGACTAGACACTATAATGACTATACCCTTGAATATCATCAGCACAAAAATAATGCATAACTAATTCTAATAGCACAACCATAAAATAACAATGCTCTACCCTATATCATTGTCAGAGTCGTCTATACCGGTGAATATTCAGCATTATTGGAAACTAAAGCTCTTAGTAAGCCTATTTCACATTAGGGACATCTTTATGGCCATAATTGACAATCGCAGAATGCATGTAAGCATCAGCATATCATTTCCAAACGTTCATTTATAATGAATTTGGGCAATATGTATGCATAGAACATTATCAACCGTATCATTTACATTAAAACAAGACTGTTTCCTCTGTGAGCATTGCCCTGTCTCATCATAATAACTAACAATACAAAAGTGATTGTATATTCTCTGACTTGTATAATAGGAGACACTCCTTTCTTAAAATTCATAAAGAACATTTACTCCACACTATAACAGTGGAAATTGCATCTATTCCAAATATATAGTTTACAGTTCCAAAGTACACAGTTCTAGAGTGTATATAAGCAATAAAGTATGATAAGGTGTGTTCTCTATATACTTCTATATGCATACGAGTGCGAAGTGTAATGGTGCAAGGCAGTATTTTATTGTTTTATTCAAGAATTTAGTCTAGGTGTAGCATTGGCCGTGTTATTCATGTGTTTGACTGTTTTCTCATCATCACACTGCACTAGGATTTTAGTCGGAGAGAGATATATGCGTCCACAGTGAAACTTGAGTTGAGTTGTCTTGACTCGCCTTGACTTGAGACTTGTGTTTGATTCATATCCAATTCTGTGAAAAGTTTTGCAAATTTCTAAACGGGAAAGGAAAAGTTGTGTAAGGCAAAGAGACATGAGGTAGTAATTCATCAACCGACAAAAATCTATGCAGAGGAAATTGAGGATGTGGAAATCTCATTAGAGAAAACTTTATAAGGAAATGGAAGGAGTTATCAATCAGAAATCTGGAAGACGTGTTTTGATTGAATTATTGTAGGGCAGGAGTTGTGGAAGATATGCCACCGCGCTTTGCCATCTATTACTTTTGTACGGCTGTACTAACTGTAGGAGAGAGAATATTTGCGGGGTTGATAGGTAATAGTAGGAAGGTAGATGGGTAGATAGATACATTGTTGGGAGAGAGATAGATAGACATTATGTATGTATATCTGGTGGATGGAGGAGCATTCTGTCTCTGCGTAGGTAGCGATCTCCCTCGTTCCTACAATAAGTAAGGAGTGAGGAGGGTATACCCAAAGTGAATACGAGAATTCCGAATCCTTCTTACATCTGATGCGCCAGTTGTCTCCGTAGCGTTTGATATTTTGATTTCCTCAGAGATTCACTTCAAAAACTAGGATCCTCTTCAAATTCCCACACAAAATCAATCTCAATCCAAAAATCAAATTTGAAAAAATCACTGGAGACTGCCGAGCCATGCAAGGATCAATATAATCAGAGCAATTTTCACACAGCAACATATTTTTATGGGCAAACTTTTCCGGAAAAAACGTGTGCTTGATGTGTTATGAAGATGTCACGGCAAGTTTCTCCAACTCCGGTGTCACATGTCCATAATGACCCAAGTGTAAATGACACAATAACAAAAAATCAATAATACTTTGAGACTCGGGTGCTTCTTAGGTCACAAATGACCTTTAATATTCACTCTATCTGCAAAGACGATTTCTTTTACTTACTCCGACTCATTCATTTCACACATTGCATTGTCTCAAGAAAACTCTCATTTGAGTCACATGGAGCCAGGCACATCCAATCCACCACTCACTACTAACTAGTGGATCCCGAAAAAGACGACGACCATCCTCTCTCTCTCTCTCTCTCTCTCTCTTGATCTCCATCCCTTGCCATCCATGCCACTTCAGACAACAACTTGCTTTTACTTGTCATAACTGTATCTCTATGTCCTATCCATCCATATACAATAATAGTCAATGTGCAATTTCAACATACGTCCCCAAACTATCTACACTCTTCATCTTACATTACGGACTACAACAAACTACATTACGTACTTATTTATCCTATAAAGACATACGCATATAGACAATCTCACATAGGCACCAACATATTGATGTCCAACTACCACATTACTTTTATCTATTTACTACGTTCTACTATTTCTATATTATAATCCGACACCATATAACACTCTTTATATACACAATGGACACTTCGGATAACCTAATTCACTGAACAACAATCACTACATACACCAGCAATTTTCAATAACCCACACTAATTAAATATGTCTAACAAGCTGTCTCTCTATAAGGCGATTGCAATAATCCCTTCTTTACTTACGTAGCCTTTAATTTAAGTCAATTTCATTGATAATGTCTCATCTGTTAATGACCATTGATATTGCAAGCAGAAATAAAAACTGACTTTTTTACTAAGTAGGTTAGTTTTACTAAGTGTGATTATTAATTATTAGTCTATACTACAAACTATAGGGAATAGTTTAGTTTGATAGATTTGATATGGCAATGTTGAAGGAGCCTATTTTAGTAGGCGTTTACAATTTTATTAATCAAATATTATATTACAATTTCTAGCGTCTATGTTATCAGGTTAAAACAATTCAATGAAATCATGAAACATTATTTTAACAGATTCGATTTGACTAAGGGAAATAAAAACTTCCGCATTTTTTACTATGTGCACGTGATTATTATTAATGAATTATAATAATTTCTGGGATATATTTTAATAGATCCAATCTGCGAGTGAACAAAAATCAAAAAAATTAGCACAATGTCTAAAAATATTTGTGTTTACTAATTATGCTAACAATAGACATTTAAAATTAGTGCTAAAGTTGGAATAAGTTGGAATAAAATATAGAGAGAGAGGAAAGAAAGGGTTGAGAATAAGAAAGGAGTGTATGGAAATGAAGCGGAGGTAAAGGAAAAGCTTTAAATCCTCTCGGTTTTCATTGTTAAGAGATGTAGACAAGGGAGTTGTGTCTTAATGTTATTTAGAAGGGTTTGTATTGCGTGGCATGGGATGATGTGAGAAGAAGAGAGGAGAGGAGGACGCGTAGTATTTTACATGAAATAAGAATTGCATCTCGATGTTACACATAAACAAGTCATACTAGCACAGATGACATTGCACACAGCACAGTGAGGTAAAAAAGAGTGTCTATATCCGTATCTTTGATAAGTAGGAAAGGATGGCTATGGAGGAAGGTAACGTGTTGGGCAGATATATTTTGTAGCGCATAGCGTAACGTAACGTATCTATCTGTACATAATGATATAGATAGATAAAATAGTAGTTTTGCTATATTGAGTTTGGTTAGGTTGGCCTGGGTGGCTGTGGCTGGTTTGGCTCTTCTGCTTTGATTTGGCTTGGTGAGGTTACATACATTACATTACATTGAATGGGAATGGAAGAGAAGGATAGGTATCTGCTTTATGACGTTATGAGAAGTTCTCACTCTCGTAGTCGAATCCAAGTCAAGTCTTCATATGCACGGGAGTGGTTTCCTTTGCTTGGGCTCCGTACGAATTCGTTTGGTTAAGTTAGCGTACACAGTGAGTGTGTATGTAGTAAGTAAGTAAGTGCTACATAAGAAGATCCGACTACTACTACTACTATATAATAGTAGGCAAAGGCAGTCTTACAAAACTCGGAGAGTAGAAAAGGAAAAGGGCTCTTTCTCTTTCTCTCTCTCTCGTGCCTCAACTCATGTAGTAGTCGTAGGATGTGTAGACTGTGAGGTTTACTTGATATTGGATCAGGCAGGCAGGGATCGTGTCTATAGAATGAAAAGCCATTATATACTAGAGAATAGTACAGTAACTTTAATTATGGGATGATCTCGTCTCGTCCAGATAATTCGGAGTGCACGGTGTGTATCGTTCTCCACTGACGTTAATTTGAACTCCGTAGTATCTAATGGCAAAAGTTGTGTGTATGATTTGTGCGCTCAGATAAGGAATTCATAAAACTGATTTATCGATGACATTCTCTTCGTCTCCCATTCACACTCTCCACGTTCCCCTGACGTTCTTCCATTTCCATGGGCATTATTTATGGGCCATGTAGATTCCTCCCCCTCCTTTATAGGCACTCCCTCCCCACTTCGTACCTTGATTTATTTTACCAATCACTGCTCTTCATTCTCTTCACTAAAATTGCCCCATTTCATGAACTTGCATTTCAATAATATCATACTACATAATAGAGTGAGGAAGATTTCAAAACGAGACTGGCAAAAACATCCGCATGGCAGGCAGGAAGGCAGGGAAGAAGTAAACTTGAGAGCGAGAGGTCCCTTCTTCCAACTTTCAACTAAATACCCGACATAATCCTCCACACTTAAGTCACTCACATTCACACACATAGATTTAGTCAGGCAAATAAAGACTTTTCTTTATTTCCCGAGTATCCAACACAAGGATATTAGCTATGAGCAGCGGGCAAAATGCAATGCAAAGGAGGAAAACAATCGGCCACCCTACTTACTAGCCTCATCCCAATTCAAATCCATATATACACATAAAGCTCTATAGAAGGAATGGTTCATGAGAAAAAGGGATACCTACATAAGTCCTTGTGTTCCTCCTTGTCTTGTTATTTCATTGCTCTATCTATCTATTCCTGGTGTGCGACGAGACTCTCTCGAAAATCTTCATAATATTTGCCCTGCCTATAAAGTTTCGTTAGGGAGCCAAGGCAGGATTTCATCTTCCTTTCTGTGTGAATCTGCAAAAGAAAGAGAAAGACGGGAGAGAGCAACTGAGTTGAGATGACTTGACTTGACTCTGACTGTCTTGTCTTCTTTTGCTTGTCGACTGCATGCAAACTACTTATATATACATACATCGACAAAGTTAACAACTGAGAGCCGCACATGCAGTTGAAGTCAGACGGGACACATTAAGCCAAAGTATTGTCACAGTAGATCGCAAAAAATGGCAGAAAGGAGTCAGCTCTAGTCAATCTTAAGTTACACTCATATCTATGTATAGAGAGAGAGGAGACCAGAGCCTTACTTTATGTTTTCTATCATTCTTAACTAACTAACTACTTACATACATCACTAAAAATATACTAACTGATCCTCAACACTTTTCAAGAACAGAGCTAACCATATAACACTGCATTCATATCATACTTCATTTCATTTCCTAACCTATCTCCTCAACATACTTACGGAACGACGTAATCAAGAAATACTACGTACTTACTATCTGCTAAAATATCTTCCTCTCCATTAGCTCACTACACATGTAGAAATCCAACGAGGAAGGACTCTGTTGTTATTCCAAATGAAACAAATACTACATGTACAAATCCCTTTACTACTCTTTCTTCCTTCGTTAGCAATGCATATTTTTTACTATTAAATATCACATAATATCTACCATCTCTACTATACATTCCTATACGATTACTTTTTCGTGTCTGTTCAGAAATCAGAATTGACTGCCGAGGGTTTAGGAACTTCCGGGTTTTCCAACCTAAAATGGAAATAATACAATTTCCCTTCTAGATTTGACCTGCATCTATAAAGCTTTTCATATTTGTGTGTTCAGAAGGCAAAACCGATACATTTTCTGTGTAATTCGAATAACATAAATACAATTGTACCTACCCTTTCTCCAAAAATTAGGTTCGAATACATTTATGACATTTACGCATCTTCTATTCTCATGCACTGTCATTCATTAAGGACACATTTGCTCAATTGTTAACTGAATCAATCGATACAGTAATCAATTGTGTACTCATCTATATAAAGATCAGTAAATATTCTACAGCACTAATAAATAGTGAGGAAGGTATTAAATTGCGTATATACATTTGAAAAATTATTTTTCTATTGCATAACAATGGAAAATTCCTTAGACCTATACCATGTGTAAATTAAATAATATTATAAATTGATATATTATTATTCAGACAAGAATAATAATATATAAGTATAGTTTTCACTACGAAAATAATTCTGGAAATAGTCAATTCGGTAATTGTTATTAAAAATGATCCTGAATCCGAATAATTATCAAACACTCTAGATGATCAAATCAAAGTCAATAGACAAAGATGAATTTTTGAATGAATCCATTGAATCATTTAATAGCTGAGAGCTATTCACTGCGGGTACGTATAAATAATACAGTGTTGGGGGTTACTGTAGCATAAAATCTGTGTATAGATCTAAAGGAGTGGGTGACAGAATATTGCATGTGCTCACCGCCAAGAGACCCAAGAGGGCAAGTCGGTTGGTTGGTGTTGGTTGGGTGTAGTATTTGTGGAACCTTGGGTCGAGATAGTTAACTCATCGTTATTCCTCGGCACAGGCAAGTGTCAGTATGATATTGTAAAGTAAAGTTAGGAGAAAGGACGGTCGGTGGCTGGCTGGCTCGGGTTGTGAGGAAGAGTATCTGAGATCTGTATTGTACAGTAGTGTATTCTAGTTAGGTAGTTAGTGGGAGAAAAGGGAAGACAATGAGGTGAAGCCAATGGAAAGGAGAAAGAGAATGAATGTAGTAGTTATAATATGACATTACGTACGTTTCATTCTGTTTTTCTCAAGTTTTTACTTTTGTTTTAAAAGAAATTGGTGTAGGTAGGTTATGTGGAGGCTTGTGTCTGTTCTTCTCGGGGCTCAGAAGTTGGGAAAGTGGTGGTGGTGGTGGTGGTGGTGCGGGTGCGGGTAGGTAGTAGGTAGGAACAAAGTCGAGTAGTAGAAAAGAGTGTCCGTGGTGTCGGGTAGCGTTTGGTTTGTTAGGTGATAAAGAAAGTTGTGGTTAGCTCTGGCTTCATATATTCTTGGTATGTATTGTATGTAACACTTACGGTGAGGTTGTTATTAAGATTGCTAGCGTAGAAGTACAATGTATTGCCTTGAGTAGTCAGTGTAGGTGGGAGTGAGAGTGGAGGAGAATGGTTGTAAGTATAGGAGACGTGAGGAGGAGAATTTGTGAGATGGAAACTGAAGGTTTGTTGAGGAGATGAAGTTTTGGCTGCTAAGTTGTGAGGGAGATAAGCTAAAAAGTGGACTAGCGTGTGTGTGTACATTGTATTGTATACGAGGTCCTATCTCCTTGTGGAACTTGGTAGCCCAGGCAAGATAGGTGACTTGATAGGCTATTGTCTACTTAGTGCTCAGTAGTCAGTCTACTTACTGTATATGTACATATGTAAGGGCACTAGAGGTGCTACTGACTCTTCCGCTCAGGCAGAGAGTTGAGAGTGAGGAGCAAAGTTAGTCCATGTATTTACTTGTAGGAATTTGATGCAGAGTCGCTCTTTTTGCGTTATGTGCCGTCTGAGCGGGTATAAAAGACACCTAGAGAGCTAAGTAGCAAGAATGTACGTACATGTCTACTGGCTGGTCAGTTAAGTTGAGAGTTGAGTTCGGTTGTTATATTCAGAGGAGCAGTAAGCGTAATTTGATAAAATAATGTAATACGCTCTCCTGATATTTGTACACTGTCATAAGTATGAGTTTATATTTGAGCGTGTCTAGGTGTTGAAATAGGATTGTGCGAGGAGAGCCAGCAGTAAATTCGTGCACGGGACAGAAACTTAGCCCATAACTGACATCGTCTATTCTCATCTAGCAGATGAACTCTCTGATGATAGGCATACATAACTTGTGATTTCCTTCCACGAAAAAAACAGCTCCTACTCTATACTCTCCTCTCCCTGCCCTCTCCACATCATCCTATACTAATAGAAGACAGTAGTACAGTCAGGAGGAGTCCTTGCATGGTGCATAGTAGCTCGTGTGAGCTGACTGCTCGAAAAAAACAGAATTCGATCGCAAGGCAAGTCAGTCACTAAAAGTGTAATGCAATTTGTCATAATTTGAGTGGAGAACGCCGGAGCTAATCGCTTCCTTGCCGAGAGTTTGTCTTTTCTCTCTTTTTTACACGTTCCGCTAGTCAATCTGAGAACACCGTCGGTTGGAGTACCAGGCTGACATTGACAGCGTGTTTTGTGACATTCTCCCGACAACTGCTGGGTTCAGGAATAGACACCGACTACCAATGCCAACTGTCACTCACTCCTCTCACATCTCCATATTATCATGTATTAGGTACATCATCTATGATTTCGCTCCTGTAAGTAGCTATGTCTCCTGTCCGACGATGACTTGGCTTGACACGAGTTGACATCACTCCCTACTCACAACCAAGAACACTGCTGCCTCCTCTCCACTAAAAACTATCAGACACAATGCATACCTACGCTAATGCTTCAACCAGCAACTTTTCAACCATCCACATACAAAATCCCCTTCCCTTACAGATACGACCAACAAGATCACTCCCTGGCTGCCTCCAATGCATATAAATACCATCGCTCTAGTTACTTACTACGCTACAACTTTACAAAATACACAGAAGACAGTGTCACACATTCTTTCCTTTTGTTCACTCACTCGACTCTTTGGTTTCCTCTTCTCTGACTGATTCTCTGGTCTCTGTCTCTGTCTCTTTGGTCTCTCATGTCCTCACAGCCTCTCTCTCTCTCTCTCTCTCTATCTCTCTATAGCTCCCACTATACATTCGTCTCAACTTGTCTCAGACTTCACTTCCTAATAATAGTAAATACAATACCTAACACACTCGACGACTACATCACTGTGTTCATAAACCAAAACATACAGTCACGACAGCCTAAATACTTGATGCACCTATTTTTTATATGCACCCTACCAGATCTACTATATTCCTCTCTTACTATAATATCTCCTGCAATTATAGAAATATTCAATATCTAACGGTAGTAACTTGATACTGTAACCTCTAATAAAACCATACTACATGTAAAATTTTTGCAGAGACCTAAATAATAAAAATAGTTAAGAAAAAGTTTGGATGACAGAATGGGAACTGCTGATCTATAAGCTAACAACGTGTTTTGACTCAATCAAAAATAATTCCCAAAGAAAAGGGGAGATATCTAAGAGAGTAATCGAGAATGGAGGAAGTGAAGGTAGGTGGAAAGAAAAGAGTTTAGCCATTGCATTTCATTGGTTTCTATTTTCTTTTGTGTGACGGTGTCGGTGAGTATGAGTTTCATTGCGGAAGAAAGCAGTTTGCATG
>JAAAYG020000008.1:18322-35827 GCA_009936455.2 Tomocerus minor
ATTAGTTCAAAAAAACCAAAAAAAAAATCATAGTATTTATGGGGATGAGAGCTGGTACGAATAGGAGAAGGTTAAGTTTTACGGAAAATAAACACCTATGATTTGCGAACAGCAAATTTTTAAATTGTACAAGAAGAGAATCTCTAACAGTAAACACAAAGTCAATTGTTGTCGTTAACCGCAATGAGTGTTCTTGCATGCATGGCTTGTTAACTTGCTATAGTGCCAATGCAGTTCAAATATCGAAAAAAAGATGTGTAAGTTGTGTAACTGGAGTGAAGAGGCAAGGAATGGATGTTCTCAGACAATGCTACTAACTGGAGATGGAGGAGTAGTGAAGAAGAGCATTATAATGCAATAGAATAGAAGTAACCCATTATTGTTGAGTGTAGTTGTAGTCGGTTGTAGTAGATTTAGTTGGGTTGTCACTTGTCATGTCAATGTGTACTGCTCTTGCTCAGCATTACTTATTGTCCGTAGTGCGGAGTGAGTGAGGGAAGCGGAGTGGGAGAGAGGATCCCAAGAGAATAAAGATTTGCGGCTAGATCTCAATGAAAGCGACTAGAAAGTGGCAATGCAACGGCTTAAGTCAAAACAAACGAAAAGAGCGTACGGTGTGGAGAAAGTAGAGGAAAGAAGAAGAAGAAGAGCTGGATATAGTGCAGAATAGGAAATGATTGGAATGGGCATCGTGGCTCAGTTGCTGGCTATAGACAGATGTGTGTAGTGGGAGCAGTGAAGGGCTGCTAACTATTGTAGTGAGTGGGTGTGAGATGTGCAGAGTGGGCTATCTCCAGAAAGTGTTTCAGTATTTACGTCGAGTATGGAATCATTAAGGGAAAACAAGTCTCGTCGAGACAAGGAACCCTCGTGAAGTGAGGAGAAGTCAAGGGAAAGCGTGCGAAGCCAATCCATCCAAACGAAGCCAACACTCGCTCAACGAGAGTGACATGCCACTATAGCGCCCGCTATAACGCGGATCAGCAGTCCGTTGGCAGAGAAAGAGGAAAAAGTCCAACTCTCATTTGCACCATATGCCACACCACAGAAGCCACAATCACGCGTCATTTGCTTCCTTGCACGCCGAGAAGGGCCACGGCAATGAACCAGCGGATCCCACACTCCGACTTCACTTCCTACGCTCTCCCTACGCCGATAGATCATTATAGGAAGATACTTACACTCACTTCCCACATACAATATTATATTCATTTGGCTATAGGAGTTGATGGTGGAGAGGAGCACAAGACGCTGCTCCTCACTCACTCACATCACATCAGACTCCAACTTCCACTTCACCATCAAATCCCATCACACACAGTCCGATCATTAGCCAGATTGACATCCTCCATTTAATACAACTTTTCATCATCATTGAAAAGTTCATTTCTAGCAACGTTACGTTCCCATCCCTCCATAGCATAGCCTGCCACAACAGCCATCCTTCCCTCTCGCCCACTTTACGAAATCTGCACAGAAAAGATGGAAATCTACTTAGGTAACTATCTGTAATGCACTTATTGTGTTTGGCACAATTTAATGCATACTCTTCCTTGCAGTCTAACCACTGACGAAGTCTATGCAATAATTAATACTGCATCCTGAAACACATCTACGTAATTTAGCTATCAACATTTTCTATCATGCTACTCTCTGTTGATATTTAACGCTACCTTTCAATTACTACATCGGTTTCCATGTAAGGCCATACTGATGACACGACAGTGATTTCATTACGTAATTTAATTATTTGCACTGCAATTTAACTAAAACTTTAGATAAGTTAGCTAGACGACAACATCTGGATGTGTGGTTGTCCTATTTGCATAATCAATCATTCATTTACAGGATTCTGTCAAAGCGACCATCATCATGACACATTGGTACAGGTGGGTTACCACACAAATTCGTCCAAATGGTTTATACACTCTATGCCCTAATGCATTAAACCTCAAAAATCATTTGGGCATTCAAGTCCTGGACGAAAATTTGTAGAAAGAGAATGTAGTCCGACGCCCCTCACTAATAAATGTAGCTATTACGTAAAAACTTAAACTATTGCGAATAATTATCTATGTTAAAGTACATGAGAAATAATTTGAGCTCTAATTCATATTAATTTTTACAATTATCCTAATTACGATGAGACAAATAATAACAAGATTTAACTCCGTGTTGGGTATAATGTTATTAGGGGAAGTGTGGTAGGTATAGGATGCAGTTCAAGAGTTTCCAATTAACACTTGTTTATCAGGACATAAAATAAAATAAGTAACTATATATATGAAGTGGAGTAGAAGATTGTAGTGCAATTATTGGCGGGGTTGTAGATAGTCTCCTGCTGCTCACCAATAATGCAGTACATGGATTCCGACGCCAAAGTGGTCATTACATTAGTATCCTTAAGAAAGTTTGCTAATGTAGAAATAAGGAGGTGAAAAATCGTTAATACAATTCTGAGCTGATTCATTTATTTGATACATCTGGATGGATGTTGTGGAGCGGGCGAGTAAGTATGCCACGGGGCTGGGAGCCCTGCTAATAGATATATTAGGGCGGAGTGAGGTTGTGTAAAAGGTTGCCGAGGCGAAATATTGGCAGAGAAAGTGCATAAAGTGTTTTATAGCCCTTGTTCTGGGTTTAAGAAGGTGTGGAAAGAGTGGCGGAGGTTGCGAGCCGCAGTTCTGGGCAATAAATAACGGAAAGTATTAAGTAGGTTTGTACAAACTTCCAAACATTACCTAAGGAAACAAGTATAGATGTCTCATAAGAAAAATGGAAATACTCCGGCAGTTAGCATTGAGAAGTAAGTGAGCGAGTGAAATACTGAGTTCTTCTTTCGTCCCATGAAGTGTTAACGAAGTTGAAAATAACTGGAGAATGCAACTTTTCCCGTGCCTCTCACTTTCTCCGACTCTCTCTCTCTCTGCCACCCAGCCACTTGCCACTAAAACATTCTCCTTGGCCGTCTCAGCCGCCTCTTTGGCTTACTTCTTCCTTTTGTTACGGATTCTTTGGCTCTCTCACTCCCTTGGCTGGCTTCATGCTCCCTACTACTACCCGGCACTATTCTCTTGTTAAATGAATCCCATTATTTATGACAAATTACTCCTTGTTAAGCGCAATTAGGCCCTCTTTACAACCACAGTCGGGCAGAAGTGGGAGGAAGGCACATTGAGCCGTGGATAGCGCCAGAGAATAGTAATCTCCCTCCTCCCTATACTAAAAACTATCTGCATTTGCAAGAGAGAACTATGTCCGCGCCGTATAACCGCTTAAGACTTAATAGGCATCACTAATATTATGTATGCGTTTGTATAGGACGGATTATAGATCCCTGCCTGCACCTATTAAACTCCTGATGCCTACTAAGCGCCTACTAAATGTTAGCCTTCCTATTATTACACCACTTCTTTGTCGTTAAATATTATCATCTGCTTACTATGCATGTAGCTATGCCTTGCTCTTTCTGACAACAAACTCCGACTTTATATCTAATCCCGTCTTTAGGGATATGCAGGCAGAGCTGAAGGAAGGAAGGAAGTGAGAGAGGCAAAAAATGTGAGGAAACACATTGGAAATGCGCCGTATTGTTACTAGTTACTTTTCTCCTCCTTCAAAGCTCACTTTAGCCAGGAGTAATTGAATGTTGACGGAATTAGCATAATTCGATGATCATCTGTGGACACATGAGACTCATTTTTCACCACATCGTAAATAAGGCCTCGCTATACATAAATATGTGCTCAAGTCATCCTGATCGGACCTGAGTTAGGCATCCACTGTTTTATGTGAATAAATAAACTCCCTATGGCTTCCCATCCTAACAATCTAATAATATTATGTAAAAATACATCATGCTCTTAGGATAGATTCCCCACTTGTGCTGACGCAATGCTATATAGCCTTTCTATACATCTTTCCACCCTTATACTACTGTTATACCTATAAAGCAAGTATTAAGCTATACACACATACAATTATAAGTTAATTTAACATTTTATAGCCATATAGATATATATATAGATGTATATAGAGAGAAATACTCATGATGTAATGAAAGAGTGTTTTCTCCATTCTTCTAAATGCATTTGCATTGTTTTCCAGACTTGTCTACATCTCATGAGCGGGGTCTCATCCAGTATAGAGCCCTTTGGACATTACATATTTCCTGAACTATATAGGGCATCATGATAAGGCAGTAAGTGGACCGAGAGGACGTTGCCGAAGAGATACAGTCGGATGATGAAATTATAACGGACCAACAAGCCATCATCACGGGATGAAAAGAAGAAGGGTCTCTCTCTCTCTCGTCCTTTATAACAGTTTAGTCAACTGAACTGAGGTGCAGTGGCAGTGAGTAGCCGGAGTGAGTGGCTGTGAGTGGAGAGAGTGGAGTCAAGTCATTCAGTCAACTGCACTGAGTGAGTGTGAACACAAATCCCACCCATTAGCACCCTATTCATCCCATATCCACTCGGAAAGTGATTGTAGGAGCAGACTAACTGAATTCAAGGCAAACAATAAACCATTCACCATTTAAGAACTGATATTAGTTCCTGCCACTGACTGCACTACCCGACTCTCTATCTCTCTCTCTCTCTCTCTCTCAACTAACTTAGCTCAGCATACTTAGCATCACCCAGCTACTTTGACATGTTGAATGCCATCTAAACTAAACAATGAGGATATGACGCAAAAAATTTTAACCCTCGGAAATGATAGCCGAGATTCTGATTTGAGTCCACTCTTTCACAGCCTAGCGTGACAACCACAACTCCACCATTCTAAATAGATTATTCGATGAAAGTATTACGCACACACTATCTATTGTATAAGCCATGTGCATTAGGATCTGTATAACTTCACTTAATGGCCTTAATGTAGCCAATGCATGGTGTACCTTCATCTCCGTCTCTACTACAAATCCTTTCGAAACAATTTATACAGGTCTGTGAACTACACATTACCATACATCATTATACGCTACTAGATACAAACATCGTTGTTGTGTAAAAATATTTTTGTGTATGTATTCATATTAAATGTTATTGAGAAATTTTAGCAGTAATGTCTTATATGAATACACAATAAAATTCTAGCAAGAGAAATATAATCTTCCCCGAGGAATAAAACAAATCTGACAATCCTGTGTATTTTCAAGCAGAATCATTACTAGGGATATTAGAATGAAACTTACTGGCATGACGCAACAATTCAGAGAATGCTGTTTATAATGCCAAAGAAATGCATATAACTAGATACATAACTCAATAGTTCAAATTAAGCCACTGACTGTAAGTAAATCTGCTAAGGGAACGGGAAATGGGAAGCACATTCTAAATAGTGAATTCAATACACACACGTACAACAACGAGACCAGATGCTAGTCTCATCCTCGTCTCGTTGTAGCACGCTTCACTGCCCCATTATTTACAAATCAAACTATAAGCAAAATTCTTGACTAAAGTGTCGTTAGAACTGTACTATCTACTTACCAGCAACTTTCAAAAGAAAGCCAATAAGCGTCTTGTAAGTAATTTTTGAAAATGAAATAAAAATTTGAGGAATTTACGAAGTTAACTGAAGGCTTTTTATATTTTCATAACAATTTAAAAACGATGGTATCAATTAGGTTTGTAGATATAAGTCAGATTTCTTCAATAATTTTACCTTATTTTTGATAGTGACAAGATCACAAATATTAGAAATGACTAATAAAAATTATATTTTTTCTGTACGTTGTGTTTGGCATATGAGGATGGTAACACTTAAAATGTTTGAGTGAAATTCCCATTAGTAAACATAATGTTGTTGGAAGATGTTGGAGTTGCTTAGCTAATTTGGAAAGCTTTCACGATCAGAGGAGATGTGGCTAAGACGAAGGAGTTGGGCAGAAAGGCTTTCACTTCCAGCCAAATGCAGTGAGGAGGGACAGGGAAGACTGGGAGTCAGTTATGATTTGAGTTTGGCGTTGAGGGAAGTCGTGGCTGGGCATGGGAAGTCAAGCTTCAAGATAAACAAGGGAATCTCTTCCCAGCTCCATTGCCACTTTCCACAGAATAAATTATTCTCAATCTGTCGTTGATGTAGTTTCGCCAATGATATCACTCATCAAACAATGTACTACTATTCACTTTACTACTCGACGACTTCTGCACTGGCTCAACATACCACCATATGCGTGTCCCTCCTCGCCACTCTCTCCCTGCCCTACAAATTCTCCTACAAAATCCACTGGATATCTATTTCTTATAGAGAATGTTCCCTATAAAGGTACTTTTGTTTATTTATAAGGATAATAGGGAAAGATATTGTTCGTAGAACTACCAGTCTGTACATATGTTCATTTGTGTAGAGTGCGGATGGATATATGTGTATGCTGATAATCTAATCCGAGTCGCTGTTCTGATGTAACTCTTTGTCAGTCTGTCTCTCTAATCCGTATTAACCATCCCATTTGAATGTAGAAGGCTTATAGAGAAGAAACAAGTTGCTTTATCACAGTCCGTGCCTTTTCCTAGCGAGGGAAAAGAGTATGAAGTAGTATTTGTAGTCGTAGTGGGATCAGATTCAGTCTTCCACACTGTTACAACTTACAAAAGTCAAAACCTAAAGCTCTTCACAATCTCCCCCATATGCACTGTCAGATAACAACTCTCATTCTCTCTGCATTTACATACATATGTACATACATTCCCTACCAACAATCTCTAGATCCTTATATCATCCTATCTTGTACAACCAACTCACTCACCATTACAAAAACATATTATAAGTATGTACATACTGCGTAAGTAGATCACTGAGATCTTTACAACTAAAATACACAGAAAGATAAATACTCCGTATGATACATAGTGCTTCATAGTCTATACTAAAATAGCCGTACATATAACAGTTCTGTACATTTCCCATTGTTTTCCTAAGATAGACTACAGATATATAGGCATAGATACAGACGTTGATATTTAAGGGAGATATGCGTAAGTATTTGTGTAAGGACTATAGTGTGGTGTTTGGAAGATATCCGTAAGAATCGTAGCGTGACGCCGTTTTGTTATGCTGGGAAAGGTTGACACAGCCGTACAGTTATTATTTACTTACTCTCTTAAATATTTATAATTTATAGACCTCATGACAACTTCGTCTCCAGAACGAATCCCTCGCTTTGGAGCCTCTCTCCGCCGTCGACTCTTCTCAATCCCCGTAATTGTTTCATATTTCGATGATAACTGGCTGTTGACATAACACAGACAGCTCTAATTAGAACTTACTTATTTGCTTAGAGATAAGCTGTCTCCTAAATGAGCTCCTTTCTCTCATCTCCACGTTCACGTCCAACTCTTCCTCTTATGCAACACTCTACTGCGCCGTATAAAAGTCGTCTCGAATTTCCCAGTTGTCTTAGCTGCCTCCCGATTCGTGAATCAACATCCATATCCATATCAGCAACTGTGCAAATTACCTAATAACATAATGCACCCGCGGATAGTCAGACAAATCACTTTTATTTTCTCTGTATCAGTGTCAGTTGGGATGATATCACATTTCCCTATTGCCTTACATGCCTACCTAATCTCTGAATCTGATTGATAAAGTACTAGCACAAATAAAACTCTGTTTACGCTAATAGAGAGCCACCTAGGAAATTCTACAAATTGGATTCATAAAAACATATTCCAGGAATATCATAGTGCAGCTGAATAAATGATCTTTGCATATCACAAAGTTTTATCTATGGGACTAATGTCAATTTATATCTGACTGCATACTTCGCGTATAATATTTGTCTATATTAATACCTTTAAGCAATTGATAATTTTGGAATGTAATAACTAATGCTAGGGACTAATAGTAGGTAGCTAATATTTTTCTAAATCCGTAGAGTCAATAGAAATAAGGGAACAAGGAACTATAATAATGTGTGCCATTGAAAAAGCTTATTATTAGTGAAAATAAGGTAGGAGCATGACTAAATTCTTTAGTCAGTCAGCCCAAAATAAATAAACAAGAGTCGCAATGGGAATCCTTTGCCACATCAACCAGGCTTAGCAAAATAGGATGCCCTCTATAAATGTACAAACTATGGCAAAATAAGAGAAACCAGGACTATCCACCAGGTCAGGGCTGCCACTGTCCATTAAAGTTGTGTTGAACGGAAAGATATTATAGGTAGTCACTTATAGTTAAAAGAAATGTGTGACTGGTGGTGGCTGTAGTCGATGAAACGGGGAACTGAATCTATCTGTATGTACTTATTGTTACGCGATATTGTTTTCTCTTCACCGATTTCAATTGCTGCATTCTTCAGTGGGATGGAGGGCCATGATAGCATTGGAGGATTGAATCGGACGTCGTGGAGACTGGCAAAGACTCTTCTGACAAAGAGTGAGTGAGTGAGTGAATAGTAGTGTGCCAACAAAGAAATGCTCAACGTACCTAGCCAGTGATTTACTAGATCTCACAATGCACATAGCAAAGGCTTTGAGTGCACATGGACGGGAGAACAACAATAAAAGTGTATGTAGTCGCTTTGTGTTGGATGTAGGGTAAACCATAACCAAATGTAATATATAAATAAGGCAACATAACAGAGGACTCTAATTCGATTCGAGTCAATGCAACTGAATTCAATCAAATCGCTCATTCCGTTCGATCCCCTCTCTCTCTCTCTCTCTCTGCCTCCGTCTGCTAAACTGCATATTCTATTTCTGCAGACACAAAACATATTTATTACACGGAGTACATAGACTCACTCAACACAGCGCTCAAAATCAGACCTAAACTCGTATTTATTAGCTCGACATTTGCCCACATACTAACCAAAGCTAAAGTAGACCATAATAATACATCACCTTGATTAACTAGACAACCACATTGCTTGCTCTCTTTCCCTATTCAACCTCAATCTGACTTTCTACCATTCTTTCATATCCAATACACTTTAATGCATGTAATACCTACTACAGGGCTGGGTGACGCAAGAGCATAAGATAATAGTATCTCGTTACACAAGTAAATACTTTGAGAAATAAATGCTTATATGGAATTTACGACCCTGTTTCAGGCTAGAGCGGAATCACATTGCGCTAACAAAAACTCTGATAATTTAAGGCAAAGCTAAGTTGATAATGCTATAAGAATACAACGGTGTTGTTCGCTGCTTAGAATTCAGGTGTGATATAGTCTGAAAGCATGAAATGAAGAGTGTGTAAAGCGGAATGAAAACAGAATTAAAGGGAAGGGAAGCTAAGCGGATTTGAATAAATAGATGTGACAAAGAACGGAAACACAAAACAAGCAATGCAAAGTGTGTAATGCATGTCTACTTGCGAGGAGAGATCTCTGGCCTTGTATTTCTTTTCTCTCTTTCTTTGCCACTTATTCACGTTGCCACTCTCTGTCGCCTGAAATGTTGGAATTGCAAAGTTCGAGGCTGACAATGAGTTCCCGGCTTGTGCAAGAATTGAAACTAAGTGACAAACTGAGAGCGAGTGAGTGAACTCAACTTTGTCAGAGCTGAGTCATGTCATTCATGTCAGAGACAATCAACTATTCCACTCAAGCAAAAGCACATGATGTAAAACACCACGATATATTATGTCTCTCTTCACCTACTTGCATTTCTCTCCCATTTCCATCCTCTTACACAAGTGCATGCAAACAAATCTACAGAGCCGTTTACATACCTTCATACATGTTGATATTAAAATACTCCTTAAAATATCACTATTTCCATAGGTATATCCATCACATATTGAACTGTAATGTACTACGGTAAAGCAAACTCGGAGACAAGGAGAAAAACGTAGTTCACTCACTTTCAGTGAATAGGGACATCTCTTTAGTTGCCCCACCATTAGCTTTAGTGGAAAATGAAAGGTTTTCATCTCACCTACACAACAGCACGATCTAATTCACATCCGTTTCCTTATTTCCTCCAACCCCATTAAGCACCAGCAGAGAACTTGGCCAAATTTTCAAAAGCAATGCGCAATTTATGTCTTTCGTTACTTCCCTTGGCTATGTTACTAAAGAACAGGATTGACAGAAATAAATTATCTTTGTGCTATTTTATTAGCCATATATAACAAAATGACAAACGGATGGTGGTGGTGCCACAAGGGAGCTCAAGTCAATTAAAAGTTCATGCCAACGTGTAGCCCTTGAAGACTTAGCACTACCATTAGTATTTAAATGATTAAACTTTTCTTCATGCATGGGGATAATAAAAAATCCTAATACAAACCAATAATGGTTTGTATTTAAAAATATATAATATTCAATAATATTAATGTGTAGGTACCTATTTATATGCATGATATTAAATTGGAAGCATTGTCAGTAGAAAATATCTCAGTCTCTCTATTTTAAAATAAAGTAGTAATTAAGAGAGTAGTACCATTTTACAGAGCGTAGAAGGTAAAGTAATTAAGGTGAGCCCTGTAACATTTTTCATAAGTAGCTTTAATGTCTTTATATCTGAAATGGCAGTGTGGCATGTTGTTGTTTTATGTGATGAGTTGCGACAGAAGGTTTAAAGCAATCTGGGTCAGAGTGAGGAATCTGTGTAGATATCAAGCGTAGTGAATAAAACAAAACACCTGAGGATAGAGGGAGAAATTCTTTAGAAATGGAAACGTCTTGAGATTTATTTGTTTGAAAGGGATAAAGTGGTGTGAGAAGTGAGTGTTTGGAGGAGCGGGAGAGAAAACATAACGTCCGACGAGAAGATCAATGACAGGAAAGTGACGGAGAAAGCGCTGGGACAGAATAAACGAGATAATAACAGCACAGTGGTAATAATGGTTGTAATAATATCATCCGCCTTGGCTCCATTTCCCTGTTAATCCCAACAGGAGAAGCAGAACATGAATAAAGGCTTTAGTCCCGCAGCTGGATTCTCTCTTCCCGACATTCCCACTTTCCACTCTCCTATTTCCCTCCTCCCCACGCTCTCCTCTCCGCACCAAGACAAAGACGAGGTGATCTCAGACGAGACTCTGCCAGGCAAACCAAAGCCCGTCCACAACCAAACACTGCAGAAAGGATCTTTGAGAAATGTTGTCGACAATGATTTCAGGACGGGAGCAGAATGGGTGAAAGTTAACATCCCTCCACACAATAACACGGCACATAAACTAGCTATACGCATACTTATGCAGCCTTTAGTAATGTGTACCTGTGCATGGGCCATCTAAGCATAGAATATGCATATATACATACGGCTGCTAACCCTAACTTATCATTAGATTAGAAATGGCGTTCCGTGTACTCTTGGCTTGGGCTATCCTTTAAATTACTAGCAGAGAGCACTGTGACGAGAACTTATGTATTTGGGTCCACTGCAATGCCTTGCAATTTATATTGCTTTATGAATCAAGTCCGCCAGTAACTGCACGGAACAGGATGAGATATAAATACTAAGCTCAACTCTACCTATTTACTTTACTACTCACTACAGCTACCTTACAAACCGCTTAATAAGATAAAATGAAATGGGAATTCCGAAAGCTTCTTACAACATGTAATCTCATTTGAAGCTAAGAATAAAACAGAACAAGGAGAAAGAAACTATAGAGTTTCAGCACTACATTACACTAAATGCATTATAGAAGCTACTGTATATAGTGATTATAGTATACACCTATACACCTATTAACTACTTTCACGCATATATTACTGGGGTGAGCCAAGATAATCTAATTGGGAATCTAAATGAAGTACGACAACTATTTAGCATAAAATTCCAGATGAAATGTGGCGAGCTAATTCAGAGAATCAGTCAAGTACTTATGCAAAAAATAGTACAGACATGCATTAGGGAATAAATGACAGGTTGATTGTAATAGATGCATAAAATGAGCATTCTCAGGTTCGGTTTCTAATTATCTTAATGTCTATAGAGATAAATAGAGAATGTGGATGGAGTTGCATGAAAGATCAATATGGAAAAGTAATCATGATACTAAATAGTGAAGGTAGCTCATTTGGACATAATTTTGTAGGAAGTAGAGTGTAATTGTCTTGTAGGTTGGAGTAACAGATTATTAGACTGATTGTGAGTGCACTTTCTTGTGCTTAGTATTCGGTGTGGCTAGAGTCTTGTGATAATGTGTGAGATAGTAGGCTAAAGATATCTGAGGCTAAGAACAGAGCGTCTTGCTTTTGTTAATGCTTTCCTCCTCTCTCTATTCAATGCATTACTGCTGCATAGTTTCTTATTAGTTGCTCTGTTTAGTAGACAGTCTGAGTCCTCATTGTCATTCCCTAATTCTCTGTTAGGGAAGAGGAACGTTTGACTTTTCATTAGAGTCGCTTACTGAAGTGTAACTGAAAGTCTTAGGAGTGCTACAGAGCGTATTGCCTATCATTTAATGGCACAGTGACATATCACTTGTACTACTCCTCTCTATTTCCTATGAGATCTTCTGGTTCCCTACAAAAATAGCTATGTAAATCAATAGTGAGAATGCTTAGTAAAAGTGTATCTTATGAAGAGGTGGCTATAAGGAAGATACTTAGATATAGATAGAATGGGGTGGAATTACGTCGTCTTAAACTTTCGGATATGAATGCTGAGAGAGTCTTGTGTCATAGATAGTGTATGAATGGTAGTGGAGAAAGGAAGATGAAATGCCTATAGATGCAGTGATCGCACGTTCAATGTGAGAGAGTATTAAATAGAATGGAATGCAAGAAGCCTGTGGGTTTTGAATGGCTAGATGAGGAACATAGTGACAAGAGCTAAGAGCATAAAGTATGTGGCAGTAGGGAAAGGTTGGAGACTGCGACATACCTACTCACAGTTCCAACAGTCCCATTCATCAGAGCAGGATTTTAATAAGAGCGGTTGACATAAAATGATCTTTGATATAACATTTCCTCGCTACGCTTACTTATAGGGAGAGATAGACGTCAGAGTAGAGTAGAAGAAGAAGAGAGTGGAGATAGAGAGAGAGTAGAGAGAGAGAGAGTAAATGGGGTTGGTTGTTGGTTGTGATGAAAGTAAAGTTGTCTTAGGAGAGCGGAGTGAAAGTGATTCTACATATTATGACAGTGGATAAGTATATAATGGGAAGGAGGAGGATGAGACGTTTAGTGGGAGTGGGTGACTAAGATTCTTGATATACTTAGGGCTATTATGAGTGAGAGTGGGATGGCGGGCGAGCAGAGTGCAGCAGAGAGTTAACGAAGGTGGAGGAAGGAGCCGGAGTATTTATGTCTTGTATTATGTAGTGAGTAAATAGGTGGGAACGGGAGATGGGAGATGAAACACAATGTACTTTCACCACAGGACCAGCTAATATCATTTGAGAGAAAGAGGTGAGCGGAGAGGGAGGACTGCGGCTCTGCCCGATGGTGGCTGAGTGGCGGTGGATGGCGGGTGCACTGCGAGAGAGCAGAGGTCCTATAGTCAACGACTCACTCTCAGACATCTCTCTCCCTCTCACAACGTCAATGTATGTATGTACATGTTATTATGTGATGTAAGTAGAATGGAATGAGAAAGTGGGGAAAGGAAGAGAAAGTGCTCTTTGCTCGACTGTTAGTGTTTCTCTTCGGCCTCCTTTCTCTGTCCCCTCCGCTCTCGCCTTCGCTGCCGCCGAGGAGAGTGAGGACGATTACGTTTACTATTAGTGGCAGTGAAGCAGTGAGGAGTCCTCCGAGGTTCAAGCTTTCGCCTCAGCTCCAATATTTGCAGCACATAAATTTATACAATATTACAGGAATGAGCAGTTCAAGCTGGAAAACGATGGTGCTTCTCATAAATATATGGCCGTGATAACTGTGGTCAAAGCCCCTTTTATTTCGTGTACCATTCTGAGATTATTGCAGCCACAGGAATTTATCATCCACATGCCAGTGGTCTCTCTCTCTCTCAACACACACTCCTTTAGCTCCTATACACACACACTGCTTGCTTGCTCTACATTCATCTACCCTCTTCATACAGTTTTATATGGACAAACATATTAATGTCGGCGTACTTATTATTATTATATCCATTTTATCCGCCCTTCCTTTCCCTCCTCCTCCGACTCTCCGTTCTTTATAATCTCTCCAGCTTTGTTCTCTTTGTAAACACATATAAAAATAGAGAGATACCTAAGGAGACTCTCTCCACGTAGCACACACAACGTCTATGCAACAATAGCCCTCGCTCCATCCAATATATCTTGCAACTATTACCATTTCTATCTACGATTATCCTTGTCTCCTTCTTCCCTTTCTTACTCTTTGCCTTTTCATCTACTTTCATCCAAGTTGTAATAGCCAAGAGCCTCTATCTGACTATCCAGCACTCCACCAATATTATAAACATACGCTCATTCCCCACTCTTATTAAGAGTCACAAAAGTATACAGACTGCAATATAACTTATCGTTTTACTCATCTCGCTATATAATCACTATTTACTTATCTACGGCTACATCTAATAATATTAACTGTATAGACGAGGCCATCAACTCAATCCCAAATACTCTCCCACCATCTCGACGTTTTACTTCCCCGTCCAATAATAAAGACTATAAACACTTGCAAAATCATTTATTTACTACTCTGCCTCCTTCTTTCCTCCCTGCTCCACACAAAGACGCAGAGGTTAAGATAATTACACAATCTTTTACGTAGAATAAGAGCATAAACAAAATTACTCTGCTAATAGCTACACCAATCAGCAGCTACAATTCCTCTGCTAATAAAATTCTATTATACAATCTTAGAAAATAAAATAATTGAATCACAGTACATTTCATGCAGCAAGTAGAGTTAATTAAATTAATTTTTCTCTAAATATTATCTGGTAATCATGATACAAATTGAACCATTAGAGATAATCTAGTGTTTAGATCTTATATCTCTTTGTAGCACGATAAAAATGTGATAAGTAGAGGATATAAATATGAAATAGTGAATAATTCTGAATCAAAAGCTTTAATGCTTGTCATTTCCAAGTTTATGGATGAAGATAGGCGTAGAGATGAGTATTGTTGGCGGAGAGAGTGTTCTGGACATCGTGTGGGACTGTAAATAGAATAGGAGATCTAGTTTACTTCTGGGACATTGGCACACAGTTGGAGAGACACTAATAGCTGACAAGAGTCAGAGAAAGAGAGAAAAGTATGTAACAATAAGAGAAAAGTATGAAGAAAAGTAGAGCGGACAGGCCGGAGGAACCTGCCTTCTGTTTCCCTTCCTATCTTTCCTTGTGTCTTGTGTGTGTGTGGTTTCTCCGTTTGAGTTGGCTTATGTAATGTCCGTTTGTTAGTTATGTTTGCTGGACTCGAGTTCCCTCCTCAGCTCCGTCCAGTTCACTTCCCTTGGCGTATACGCCAAACCTAGGCACAGACTAGAGCCAAGCCAACACATAATTTTTTCCCGTTTACTTTGACTTTCTCTGTGAAAAACTTGCTTTCTCTCCTTTCTTCTTGGGTAGTGAAAGGAGCTATGATATCACGTTCTCCGTCATACTCTCTCTCTCTCCGCTCTTCTTCCTCTCGACCTCACTTTCTCTCTCTCCACACTAAACCAACAATCAACATCATGAATGATAGCTCACTCACGAAAGGAAAGGCGGCTGAAGCCAATGCGACGCTCTTTCCCTCACAGAAACCAAACTATAAATATGAGTCCATCCAACTCGAACTCTCTCCTTAGCACACAATCAGCTTTGCTACAAAGACTATAATTTGAAAACCTTATGGATAACTGCCAGCCACTTACTCACCCTATCTATCTTCCTCTTCCTACCCTCACTCCTATTTATCTATCTAGAAATGTCTTTTTCTAAAATACAATGCTCTACACTAATGTCACAACTATAATCTCATAGTTTCGCAAAAATATTTTTCAAAATTGGACTTAAATCGCGCTAAAATATAGGCGAGGCCCTTGAGTGAGCTCTTTGGTGTTGAAAAGCCGCCGATACATATGTGCGGCTAATAATTGCAAAGTTTTATTGTAGAGACGAACTGTTACTGGCTGCACAATAAAAAGAGTCAAGTCACTCAAGGGATATAAAATAAGTAAGCACATTTCCCCTACAAAATACTTCTCCTCCGCCATAAGCACATGTAGCTACGTGTATAGCCGATGCAGTAATGTTATTTATTTTGCAGCACATGGAGAAGCATCTCTGCAATGCATTCCCTACATCTTCTAATGTGCTACAATGCAATGGAATGGATGTAACGACGAGGCTCTGCAGCCCATACACACATAACGTATATCTATTAGAATGTATTCTCTTCATATGAATCGCTTCATCTTCTCATCTTTCTCTCAACTAAAGCCAATAAGCTCAACTATATCCATGGACCTTTCACAGCAAGACTAAAACTGACATAACTGAACTCTGCTCCTTTCTACTACCAAACCGTGCCAAAGGAAGTCCAAGGCAACAAGAGCTATACGTAAAACTAAGCCTTGCTATACCTAAGAAAGCACTCAGTCAGTCAACAGAGCAAAAAAGGAGAGAGAGAGAGAGTCTCTCAAATCTTCCATTTTATTATTACATCTACATCATCTGATATTGCCAACCATCTATCTACTCACCATTTACCTTCAACTTTCACCATCCAATGGATTTCTCTCCCAACGAATAAATAAGCTCACTCACCACTCTATTTCTACACACTTTCACCGCATCTCATCCTTTTCCACTACATTATCGCTTTTATATTATTGCCACCTTGCTCTCATACTCAGTTCACTGTGACAGTTATGCACACTACGAATACAGATAAGCACTACGTACGCAGAGTCGCCGACAAAGTAAATTATGACACTTGTACTAATCCTAATTTGCTTCCCTTAGGGAAACTTCTCTTATTAAATCAAAAAAGTCAACTTAATCAAATTCTTCTGCCTATATGCGCTGTCTATTTTTCATGTCAGCAACAAAAACAATAACAAAAGTATTTATTAAGTAGGTATTCACATTTGAGGTATGTCCATATTGAAAATGTAACAGATTCTCTTAACAGAAAAATAAAACCAGAAAAATGTAAGGCATTTGCTAATATCCTAGAGAAGACCTTCATTTTATTAAATCATAAAATACTAGGGTATTGCTCAATGTCATGAATAAAATAATAATTTGCACACATGCGTCTTATACTTAGAAGATACACTTCGATAGTGCCCCAGTGTCGGATGTAGATATTAATATGACAATAATTTCCATATGGCAAGCGGAATGCACGACGGAACTATTGAAAGTCTGCAGCCGTATGCAGACAGAGATTAATTGCTACTGCGTGTACGACGAACTGCTATCTGATACTCCACTTATATACTTCAACTATTTCTGCCCCTGGACTATGCCGTGTCACTCTTGTACATACCACCAGGATATTCTTACCCAAAACGTAGCAGTTACATCCCAATTCAATTACAACATTTGGATGACAGCATTCTTTCTCCTATCTACATACCCAACCTTTATACTTTTCAAAATCTTCCCTATATACTTTGCAATATTTTATAAAGTATGAG
>JAAAYG020000008.1:35927-57591 GCA_009936455.2 Tomocerus minor
TGTTCACATGAAAGTTCCGTACGTACTTACTTAGAAGGAAGTAGTTACTGGAGTTACCTGCAGTTATTTAGTTATAATTCAGTTAAGGAACTGAGGTGACTAGGAGTAGATAAACAAGTATTTATCAAAACAGAGTGGGCTGAACCGTGTCGAGTTAATTAGAATTTCTGAGCAAATATAAACACTCCGTGGAACTGAACTAGGAGCCTGCTTACTTTAGCTATTTTGCATGTAGCTTACATCCTCTAAAGATACGGAAGTGCATAAACGAACTTTCATTTCATCGAATGGATTACATAAGATTTACACGTGAAAAACTTTGTTTTCATATCGAATTCTACAGTATGCAAAATAAACAAGACTAAGCACCACACACAGTTGTACTATACATACATGGTGATGCCGCCTTTGCCAACACGGCAAAGCATAGGGAGCTACTGTAAGCTAAGCTACTGTAAGTAAGCCAATAGGCTTGAGCGGCCAGTGTGTTTCTACTCTGTAGATCATACACTCCCCCTAACACAAAAGCACCACGCCCCTATATATGTGCGAATGGAAAGTGAAGGGAGTGAAATAAATTGACGAATAATAAATGGACGTTATTACCGGGATGGACATTTTTAATAGAATGTTATCATTGGTATGAAAATTTGAATGTGTGAATAGTGGTATGAGCAATGAGTCAATGAGTCTGGCAAAGTGTATTTGTAGTTAGGAATGAGTAGTAGCAATTACTACTTATGCCGAGAATTTATGCTGACTCTGTTACGCAGTGACAGAGAAAGTTAAATCGGAAGAGAAAGTTAATTTGGTTTTGGAAGTGTAAGTACTTTGACTAGTGCGCTCCGTTTAATTCCGTTCAGTGCAGTTCCGTTCAGAAAAGTCAATGCAATTGAATAGACTCACTTATCCTCAATATGTTCATCCTGCCACGGGCAAAATTAAATTTCTCGTCTGTTTCTTGTGTGAGAGAGACTCTCCGGTGTAACGGTGAGAAGACGGAGCAATAGCAACTGGCTTAAGTTCAATTGAGTTTGTACACAAAGTTGTGTGAATGATTCCTTGTCTACACAGAATGAGTTGAGGAGTGTAAACAGAGAGACGATAATAACTAACTCACCTACTCCACCCGCTTTAATTCAACTTGCTCAGCTACATCCTTCATATTCTCCACAACTCCAAACTCCATCCACACTTCCACACTCCACTCACAAAGTTAACTTATTTGTCGACTGAACTCACTCAAGTCACCTCTTCTAACTCCTTATGTCATCCGTCCCACATACAATTACTGCCCTTCCTTCGTTTCATAGCTTTATGGCTAAACACACTTATTAATTCCTATTCCTATTTAGTATTTGCAAAAAACCAAATTTATGCCATTATTTCCAAATATCGATTTTAGAAATATTATCATATTTTGCATTTCGAATTACAGAATTTCGTTAAATTTGATAATCGTATTAATTTAATACTCATTTAAGTTTCGTTTAATTGACATAGCACTTTTTACATGCAAGTGTCTAGAAAAAAATCATAATAGATAGCACAAATAATTGTCTGTTAAAACATTACGTGTGAATAAAAAGTAAAATTGCAAATTTACTTATGATTAGTATTGGTTATTGACCTATACACATCGGAGTGTATTCTAAGAAAAACATAAGTTCAGCGAAATAATTTTCGCTGCTGTCACATTTTGTCAACCATTTCTACTCATGGCATTTCAGGAGACATGCTTCATAGATAAAGTAGCATTAGGAGATAACAAGAGTGGGTGGCTGATAAGGTAAACTATTTGACAACCTGATTTCCTGTGTTTCCTGTCACAACGCAAGAGAGAAGCCATTGTCTTCTGTTTGCTCAGTGAGCTCTAACTAACAAGACTTGCGATTTCTCAGGACCTTTCTTGCATATACCTTCAGGCAAGGAAAGGACCTTACATTTGTTGAGTTATACGGACATGTGTATTTCTGCAGAGTCAATTGTAATTGACATGCTTTAGAATTCGCAGAGATAAATGCCCAACGAAACTACATGAATAACGGATGGGAATTTAAATAGGAGTAAAAAATTAATATCCATTTCTGATGGGTGTGCAATTGTGTATTTAGGGAAAATGGAATGGACAAGGAGCATATTGACACTAGTTTTTGTTCAGGCTGAGTTGAGTTGACACCGGTGCTGAGTAATTGAATGACACAATGGGCAGGGAATAGTAAAAAGTGAGTTTTCCTGGAGGGAAGTCTGATGATCCCGACTTGGCCCCTGCGATTCCTTTCTTCCTGTCTGGAACACATTCTGGCTCTTGTGGTATTTACTACGTAGATGTGCACAGTTCCATAAAAACCTACATCCCCACTCCCCATAGTTTCCGCTCACTTCAGTTCAGTTTCATCCACTTCTCCGGAGAAAGGAGAAAGAAGTTTATTACTGATTTCAAGTGGAGTAGGTACGTACTCGAGTCAACTATGCCGTTATTGTCGGACAGGCCGATTGCGTCTTCAGTTAAGGCCACAGTTACAGTTACTTTATGTAGGTACCTACCAATGTATTATTTTAGCTACATTCCCTTCTTTTCACAAGGTTTCTGTTATCCCCGGAATATACAACATGTAAAACAGTGACTACAGGCATAGCAAAGAGCGTTGACTATTTCTATTTGCATTGGACGAGTATCTCTATTTGTTTTGTGACGCAATTTCTATATCTGTTTATGTAGGGAGCAGTGAATACTTTAACTTATATATATATAGAAAAGTAGTCCATAATAAATATAAGTCTACTCCATTCTTGAATGTATGTATTGCTGGTGAGGAGTTAGTATTTCGGGGAAGAGGATTTCATTATGGAGTAGTAAGGGAAGGGTAGTATATTGTATTATTGTATTGCATTGTATTGTAGTGGAGTACAGGAGGACATCCGTTTTTTGTTTGTCGAGTGTAAAATGTTGTGCATAGTTCTTTCATGTTACTTATTGTTGGTTTGGTTGCAAGCTACATAAGTTGAGTCAATGTTTATTACGACTCCGTTGTGTGAGTTGGATTTCTTGTGTGCTTCTTCCTCTCTGAGCACATCTGAGAAACGTATGTATGGGATGTTGTCTCCCACTTCTCAGAACACAGTTAGCAAGTAAGTCGAGTGCATAGAAGAAGATGTTGCTACTATCTATTTATCCGTGTGCACATGTACACAGTACATAGATTACAAAGCTAGCCGACGACAAACAAACAGAATCCTCTTCCGTACAACTGAACTACAGGCATAGATAGTTGGACTGCATGTCTGAGGCACTCACTCAGCTCGTCTTCAGAAGAAGTGGCCTGGTTCGGGCTTTCTTCCGCCGGCCTGTCCTGCCTGCCCTAGTCATCCTAATGCAAGTGTAACTATGTGGCAAGTCAGACAATACAGATACAGTTATAAAAGAACTCTCTCTCTCTCTCTCTCTGCCTATACGCAAATAGAGAGACACGGCGAAAGTCTGAGGAAAGTCTGTAGCCCTCTCCTCCTTCCACCCGTAATGCTCTGTAGTCAACAAAAAATTATGGAGAGGGCAAACGGAACAAGACGAGGATAATGAAATTACGTGTCAGATCAACAACTGACTTTATCCGACAGTCGAAAACATCCTCTACTTTTCTCTTTTCATTTCCATTATCCATCCACTTCCAAGTCAACTCGAGCTTAGGCTTAGTCTACATTCTCTATCTCTCTCAAGAGTTGAGGAGAAAGCGGCAAGGACTCCTCCACCAACACACATCCGCTCAGCCACTATATTTATCAGAGCCTTCTACACGAGTCTTACAAGGACTATTTATACTTGCACTATAACTTAACCTGCTCTCTGCCTCTACAATCACAATCAAGCCAAGTAGAAATAGAATGAACATGCGATACAGTTCTATATGGCACACACATCCTTAGAAGTACACGTTCATATGCTACACGTACGTACGCCATCAAATATAATTGTAAGCTACAGAGGAAATAGAACTTCGGTGTACTTAGGAAATCTACAGTTGCATATATGCTCTAATAATAGAGGAGGATGCAGAGGTTGAGTGGGAAGTGAATTATAGGAAGATTATTTATCTATATGTACATTAGTCGACGATAGAAATTTGTTTGAGATGCCATATGAGTGTAAATAGCCATAACTCGCTTATAAATCTCTAAAATCAAGGCTATAGCGTCTTTCGGAGATGCAAAGTCACCTCGAGATAGGATTCTAACTGGAGAATCTTTCCTTCCTGCAGTGAAAGGGAATATTCTAGGGGCATCTTCATCTGACATTGGCTAGAAGTTTAGTTGACGGAGTCTATCGTCTATCCACCGCACCATAATTTCTATTACTAATGTGCCTTCCCTCAGTAGTCGTATATTCTCCGTATTTTAGCTGGATTCAAATTACGATGAAAAGGGGAATCTTTGTTGGATTTAAGTGGAGAGTGTGCTTTGGCTCCGCTCTTCGCCCACTATTTCACTTTCCATAAGTAATACATACATAGTCACTTACCATAGTGGTCCATGTAAGAAAGCAAGTAAAATTGAATACAACATTCTCGACAAATTACTTTCACAATGTTCACTCACAGTACTTGAGTGAGTGAGTGGATTCGCCAGAGACTCGAGTGTGGTGTCCTATATCTCTCTGCACATTCTAAATACACATCTACTACCCCAACACACACAGAGAGAGAGAGAGAGAGAGAGGGAGTAAGTAGTAGCCAGAACCAGAACATCCTACAGTAGTATAGTGTTGTAGAGAGCTAGTCTTGAGTCGGACTGGAAGAGAGAGAGAGAGAGAGAGAGTCAGTGAGTCGGAGAGGAAGTCAAGTCCACTCTCAACAAATATGTATTAGAGCGAGGACGAAGTAGTTAGAGTCTTGTGAGTCCAAGTCCAACTCAGCCAGTGCCACTAAACTAAACTTAACTAAACTCCAGTCAAGTAAACCAAGGCAAGACATACAATTTCATTACATCTTCCTTTCTCTCGACTAACTACTAACTAAGTAAGTAAGCAGTTGAGTACAACTCTCGTTTTTGGCTTGTAGGAATTACTCCAACTCACAATCAGACCCTCTCGCTCTGCCCACACCAAGCTCAGCCTCCAACTCCACACTAGTACATTACTTATTATGTCCAGACAATATATCACACTCCCTCCCGTCTGCAACTACATAACTATTATCTGGATTACATATTTCCCCGCACACACTACCATGCCCAAATCTTCAGCACACACAGACAGACACTCAGCCACCTTGCAGACACGCATAACTTCATCTTCCTCCTTAACAACTCCTGAAAGAACATAATTAACACATCTAGCCCTTTCATTACTGCATAAATGGACATGTAACTCTGCAGGATAAAATTGGCACGTTCATTTCAGACTTGTGTACGCATAATTTGTCGCAATAGTTCATTCTCTACATCTCCACCCTTTATTGGTGAATATTCACCTTTTAATCATTGAGCATGTGAAATTCTTTTATTTTGCATCAGTACACATATCAAAAATGCTCATTTTTGGAGCTGAGCAATTTTGAACAGTATTTCCTAAGAGAGGACTGACTCTATATGCATTGCACATTGTAATCACATGGAATGAATTACTAATTACGGTAGATTAGTGTCTGATGATGTGGGAATGTAGCCAAATATTAAGTACCTATAATAATGCAATTACAAGTAGGTAGCGTGTCTTCAATTTGTAATAATTCACTTAAGTGGAGTATGTCTTCAATTTGGAGTAATTCAGTTAAGACGAGAGTTCATTGATGCATGAGACGATGAGTTGTCTCAATAAAATCAAAAGTAGGTTGTGATTCGCTGGGATGTGACGCTTGTGAGTGACAGGGTCCTAGCAGACACTCGGAAGGTGAAAGTGCCTGGGAGAGAGTGGGATCCAGAGAGGTTTTATTTAAGTAGAGATGTGCAAGAGAGATTAGTTAAGTAAAGTCAGATTAGGACGTGTGTGTGAGTGGATGTGTAGGGATGGACGGGAGGAGGGCGGGCGAGAGTCGGTTGGCGGATGACTAGAATTCATTGCGTGTCCACAAGGGGATACTTCATGGAATGTCTGGGAAGTGAGTTGAAGTGCAGTGAACATTTCATTACCAGACTCGAGGGAAATGCATAGGTCTGGCTCAATGGGCCGCAAGCCGTATTTATCTGTAACAGCTTGCTTGCACTTCCATTGATTATTCCATGCCAGTTTGAGCTCTCTACTCATCCACAACTAAATTGCTTTACAACGAGCAATTTAATGTACTTCTTAAGTTACTAGGAGCTATGACCACTTTCCCCATCACCGGCAAACGCCTCGCTCTCTCTCTCTCTCTCTCTCTCTCTCCACAGACATCCCTACCTACCTAATATTATTTACCTTCCTATTCTTCTTCTCTCGCCTCCACTTACCATATTATGTGATGCCATGCTATTTAGTCCTACGGCTAGACCTAAGTAGTCATGTTCCTGTTGTGTACACACAGAAGACAGGGAGAGAGACGGAGAGAGAGGCGAGTGCGGTGCTGTGCAGGATGAAGCCCATTCTGTGGCATCAGCCACTTCAGTTCCATCATCTCCATCCTAATCTGTATTTTCTGCGAAAAGCCGTGTCGCCTAGAAAATGAGATGGAGATGAGGCTGCCCAGTTCAAATCTGGATTTATCTCTTTGCCACTATAACTGAAATGAGCTTTTCGTCGCCTACTAAAACCACGGAACTACAAGTAAAACTCAGTCATGTGTGAGATGGCGAGTGAGAGGAGTAACGGTCAATACATAAATGTACATCCCCATGTAGCCAGCTAGCTAGCCAGCAAGCAAACGCGAAATGCAATGCAGTGAGATCCTGAAAGTTATTTATTTGCATAAGTCCACTCTGCTCTACATGGGCACTGCAAATAGCCGAGATCGGGTCAAACAACCTATCTGCCGAGGATACCTGATGTGATCCCATGTTCGCCATGATTACACATCCATTCTCCTCTTTTTCCTTTGTCCCTCTTTGCACTTACATCTAAATACTTCCTCTCTCTCTCTATATATACGCATAGTTCTGATTCTGATATATATCCAGCTACAAATATAGTAGTCGTGAATCTCTCTCTCTCTCTTTCCACTTGATCGTGAACGTCTCTACAGTGGGCATTTACTGTAGATCAGGGCAGAACAAGGGAAAAGATAGCGTAATATCCTCTGTTTTCTCCATTGTAATATTTCCATGATATGGAAATCGCTTTGCTTTGTTCTCCTTCCCAATTTCCCATCAAAAGAGTGAAACGAGAAAGCGTGAGCTCGACTACAAAGCTTTATTATTGCGATATACATGGAGTGAAACCCCAAAAGCGCGTCAGTTGATCTTTGTAATCGTTGTACACTGGGAAATAGCAGGCCACTATTTCTAATAAAAAGAGATTTAACAATATAGATAGCCACCTACCTACGTATATATTAATTGGAGTGCATGAAGATGTGTCTGAAATCGCTTTCCGACTAGACTACTAACAATAATATATGGAATCTATAATTTAGATGATGTAATAATGCTTTATGATTTAGTTGCTCTTAGAGTGATGACAGTCAGACATGTCCTAAGGCGCCAAATAAGCATCTGTCACTAATTAATCCCCTAAACAGCAAAGCGGAGAGGATGACAAGGGGCAGGACTTACTTTTAGACAGCTGGGTGTCCTCCGGAGTGGATCTGTCGGTCATGTCGGAGTTGGGAGTGACGTTGGCTT
The DNA here is from genome assembly GCA_009936455.2 of Tomocerus minor. NCBI lineage: Eukaryota > Metazoa > Arthropoda > Collembola > Entomobryomorpha > Tomoceridae > Tomocerus > Tomocerus minor. The sequence goes on from JAAAYG020000008.1 coordinate 43,677, forward strand.
CCCGCTCGTCCCCGATGCACTCATCCCTGTCGTCTCCTTTGTTTGGAGAGGAATTGGCCGGGGAAATGGAACGATGTCGTTGCTGCTGCTGACCACCGTTGATATACACGGAAGGTTTGTCCAAGTTAATCACACCAACACTAGCACTTGCCCCCGAGTACGCGTTTTCCTGTTGTTGCTGCTGCTGAGAGACCCTGGAGCGACTTTGCTGTTGGTGCTGCTGCTCGATCACACTCTCCACGATCGAGTCCAGTTTCCGCCGACTGTTGTGGTTGGGGGCGGTGAAGGCGGAAGGGAGCCCCTTGACACTCATCCGCTCCTCGACGGAACTCGACGTGGAGGTGGAGGAGGACGAAGTGACCACCGGCCGAAATGCCCCTGCACTGCCGAAAGGAAGACGAGCCTCCAGAGCCGGGTGAAGAAAAGGATTTTGTAAATGTACCAGTTGTGCAGGCAGACCACCATATGACTCCATCGGACGAAGACCAAACGACGAAGAAGACAAATTCGGTAGACTTAAATCTTTACCATCGGAAACCTAAAACAAATACAAATTAGTCATCCCAGAGAAATGGAAATTAAGTACATTACTACTGAGAATACTAAGAGTGTCCCTGCTATAGGTGCAAGGAACACTTATTCTTCTGTGTTGCTCTAGCGATACACTTTGAAACAAATTAGGGCGCGTATCTAGATTAGAAATCGGTCGTTATTATTTGAAAGTCTTCAACCTTCAATGCTGTTATACAAGGCAAGAAAAAATGGCAGGAAAAAATATAAAATTAAATAAATTGGTTTGCTCTCTCTAAATATCCTAACTAACAGGGTCTATGTCCATTACGTTGCCCATAAGTTTCAAAATTATAATTATATGAATATTATATAAATATAATAAAAAGTATCGGTTTACTGTATTTACAAATCAATGCTCCTGAAAAAAACTGACAGACACTGCTAGTATCCTAATATCGTAACTGGTGTTGAAATTCAAATTCAAGTAAATCAGGGACACGTTAATAACTGGAGTGTTCTGAATTTCTCAAAAAAATTAAAGAAATAAGTGAATAGGTTTTGTGTCATGTACATGTGATTATGTACATTTGGATTTATGCAAGAATGTATGTTTTCATATCTCATGTACGTGTAGCACTGCAGCAGAACATTTTTGTGTATGACACATTAAATTGAAGGGATGACTTTAAAAAAGAATCCCATTCTGGAATGTAGTCTGAATATATGTTTCCTTTGAAAAACTTCGTCTTATTTCTTTTTAAGCTCTGTTAACTGTGGTTAAACACGTGGATTGAGCACTTTCCTCATTTCCATGTCTACTGAAGTGCACTTGCATATTTGTAATCTACTGCCCTTCAATGCATGCACTAATCCCAGGCTATGTTGGTAATAAATAAGCTGTTTGCATTGTAGATCATAAATAGATTGGAAGTTCATGTCAGAGAAGTAAATACCTATAGCCCTATCCAAAATTATGCGCGAAAGTTTTCTACGGAAGTCGACGACACTATAATCGTGTGTTTTAAACATTCATTGACTCCTGCATAATCGCTGCACAAAAAGTGACACTATTCCAAGAGAAAGAGTGCACGCAATGCTTTACAATTGAGGTACAGACTACTGAAGTGCACTTGAACGACGAGTGTGTCAACAGATAAATGCAAGTGTATTACAAGTAACCTGTAAACAAAAAAATTGAAAAAAGCGTGTTGCTATTTACTGTGGATGGTTCGGAGGGCAGAGTCAACTAGTAAAGTAAATATGTACGTACCTACGTATAATTTTGACATCTACTACAATATTAATAGACGGTAGACTGCATTGAGATAATTCAGAAATGTTAAGTAGCTGGGATCAGTCGGGAAAAAAATCAATTTGATTCTATTAGAGAGAATATGGCTAGAGGATTTTCCCGAGTGAGTTATTTGGAAGGAGGAAGGAGAGGTCTTTAGAAAATAAAGGAGCATCATGGAAATGAAGAAAGTAAGGGTGAGAGAGGGACAGAGCGGAAGTTTTGCTATTCTGAAGTAGGAATTTAGAAAGATGATTCTATATCTGTAGGTAATGTCAAGTGAATAACTAAGGGAGAGCATAAAACACCTATTTACGTGGCGTCTGTACAGATGTGAAATATGAGTCGGCATTTGTCTACCTACATAAAACAGTGTTGTATCAGCCTTCGGACTGAATAGCAATGTGCCATGATTTTTTAAAGGTTCCTGGCCAGACACTTTCCCTCCATTCATCATATACTGTAAATAATATACTATAAAGTTCCTTTTCTCCGACCACCAGAGCCTACTTACTTATATTTACATTCATGGAGGAGTTTATTGCGTTGTCCTGGTTAGTCTGCCCTGCAATATGCAGGAGTGTAGGAGGGAGGAGGCCAAAGGCCGAAAAGGTTGAGATCCTCTTGGAGCACACCAACACACAGAAGTGATGAGGAAGAAAGTGAGCTAAGTAGGGAGCTGTGAATTAACATGAAGCAAAGGTAGCGTCTCCAGAACTACGAAATACATAGTTTTCCAGTCATTACCCTTAGCCACACATATGTACGTGCATGCATTAAGTATGTAGACGGACGGACTGTTTCTGCCTCCCTCTCCCGCCTTCGCCTCCACCCGAGAGCGAGACTTGTCTTTTTCCGCACTTGAATAGTCAACCCATGTACGTGACAAAAATGGGGAAGTTGAGAGCCCTGTGGAAACTCACTCATAAAGAGGCATGCATTAATAACTTTAAATAGCCTACATACATTTCTCGAGATGTTTCTTAGCACCCGACTTGTCCTTCCTGAGAATTATTCATTTTTCCGAACGGGATTCTCCACTTATGATATAAATAGCGAACTCCCTGCGCTCAACGTTATTGCATATGCCCGATACTTAGAGACGAGGCCTCTCCTGCCCTCCTCCCAGCCTCTGCCATCCGTAGACATACAAAAGAAAAGCCTCTTCGCCATCCCTAGCTACTTATTCAAGAAATTCCTCTAAATACTTCAATTACACTTCCCAACTCAAATACCTACTACTCTCACAGAGCTTCTCATTTCCTCGCCAACTCTTTCCAACTCACTGACACTCTTTATGAAGACTTTCATTTGCCTTGGACTCCCAATGCACACTCCAACATCATCCAACTGGCTATAGACATGTATTTCCCCACTCATTTATATTAGTGTAATGTCGGGAAATATACTTTACACAGTTCTACTGAGTTCTACTGCAGACTGCATTTATGGCTTTAGATAGCGTCTACTATTTTCACTTGCATGGATAAGATATTAGAATTTAAGTAGCGGAGAGGAGAAATAGTGTGTGTAATATAAAGATGTACAAAAACCAATAAAAATTTTGTTTCTCTTTGAAATGTGGGGAAATTTTAGTGGGAGAATGAGAAGTTGGGGGCTGAAGTGAAAGCTGTGATAGGAAATCCTGTCTTGTTCAAACATTTGACTTTCTCTTGATTAACTTAGCAGCCGGGAGAGCTCCCTACAGGACACGACACTGTGTTAACATTGTCTTGCCGTCTGTTTTGTAACAATTAACAATAACTAAGGCTCAGTCTTTTATTGGGGTTAAGGAGGGAGTGAAAGGCAGTACTTATATAGCCCTTTGAACAGAGTCGACATGAGGAAGACTGCATTTTACATAGATAGCTAGGTACGTAGGTAGGAAATGAGGAGAAAGTGCACATGGGATTCAAATACAGAGCGTTGAGAGGAGGAAATTTGTATGCTTAGCACTTTGTACGGGGAAAGCCAAAGCTTTAGTGGGACTTTATCACTCAGACACGGATTATTAGGCAATTAGCACAAAGGTTCCTTGTCAACCTAAAAGGAATATCCTTCCAACTTAAATTTTCTCGGACTTGTCTTATTCTCTGTGCACTTTAAACCTCCAGCTCCCGTCCCCACTCCCACCGCCTCCATTACTTCTATGCTAACTAACAATAAGTAACTTTCTCCTTGACAAATGCATTGTAAACTATGATATAGGCGAAGGGAGAGTAGGACTCCCAATGAGGCACTATAAGCAACAGCAACCTACAGCATCCCTAGACTGTCCCCCTTAAATGTGCCTAGTGGAGAGAAGAGAATAGTGGAGATAATTACCCAGGACTACTTACTAGTGACTTGTCTGGCCTCACGTTCCATTCCCTCCTTCCCACCTTGGCCTAGGCAAGGATACAACAGAGGAAAATGCTATAATGGAAGACATTGGAACTTTAGTTAAACTAATTGTAAGTAAAGCGGACTAATATCCCTCCCTTTCATTTGGCTCTTAATGGTAGAGAGCAAGAAATATATTCCCTTCTTCCACACTCATTGCACATACTAACTTCCAGACTTAGCGTTTATTGGTCTGCTGGACGGCACTCAATGCAAAAGCTCCCAATATACTCTTCCCCGTAAATTACATTAGTCTGTTAAGACGACCAAAGATCCACCTTCCTTTCTACATTCCTATGTCACAATTTTATTTGCACTGGAGTCGAAATCCTGCAGGACACAATTGGACGAACGTTCCTTGTTACCTAACTATTTACATCTGAGTTTCTCTCCTAATCATCCTAGAAAATTTACACTCTATAATTAAATCTATTTATGAGTGACAGGATGAAACGCTGTAGCAAATTAAGGCAAAGGTTAATTTGTAAGGCACACATGTAACTTTTGTATGCGGCTTCAAATTCAGGCACTAAATGAGATTTGTAGGCTGCCATGAATGGGTTGGATGGGTTTTGTTTAGTGCTACTGTCCTGAAGGGATTTGGTGCTATGTAAAGAAAGTTGTAATGACAATAGATGGTTGCATTCACCTATTATCATACAGAAGTAGATGTAAATGTACGGAAGATACACTTTCATAGCAAGCAAAGTATCGTATTATATTCATTTTTATGTCATGGAGCGATTCTATTTTGTTGTAAATTCAGTTATAATACTATTCAGTTAAAAATGAAAATAATTCCATTAAAAATCGAACTATTCAGTTAAAAATGAAAATAATTCCATTAAAAATCGAACTATTCAGTTCAAAATGAAAATAATTCCATTAAAAATCGAACTATACAGTTCCAAATGAAAATAATTCCATTAAAAATCGAACTATTCAGTTCAAAATTTTGCTACTTAGTTCCAATTCGAATCTTTTCGTTCCAAATGGCACTATTAAATTATATTCGAATTCGGGTATAAGACAAATTATTCAATTTAAAGTGGAACTATTCAGTTATAAATGGAACCATTCAATTAAACATATTATTTATGTCCAAAAAGTAAGCGCCCTGCAAAAGTTGCGTGTCTACACTTTAATGTTTATACAACTTAATCCGCAGCCACAAATTAATATACAATAAATATATTTTAGTTATTAGCAAATATTATGGTCACGTAATTATGTGATAAAATGTAATTACTGGTGTTGATACTGTTTGCAAAAATGATTAAACTTTTGCTTTAAATTTTCGTAGGGCATGGAAATGAAATAGATTTTACCTGAGAGCCGAAAGGTCTCTGCATTCTAATGGCATCACCGTATCCAGACTGAGAGAAGACGACAAGTGCAGGAGGGATGCTGTTCGGCACATAAGGCGACTCTTCCATCTTCTTACCCGTCCGCAACATGAAAAAAATATACGTTGACAATGTTAGCAAAAATGTTAATGTTTGCATATTTCCATTACAATATTAAATGCATTGTCGTTCCTACTGACTCAAAAATAATAGACACAATATTTTTAAATAGGATTTTATTTATGTAGCCAGTCATATATGTGGTGCTTTGAGTAAGTTGCGTGGACACAATTGAGTTGATTATTTATATCTTTTAGATTTTTAAAACTCTACTAAGACACAAACAGCACATGTAGATACGCCGACAAATAAATAATTTTAAATAGAATTTGCACGCTATTAATTTTTTCCGTATAGTCATTACAATGCCATGATGTTCAAATGAGCATGAATCGCTACAATAGTTGATTTTATCTAGTAAATTGGATGAAGATAGTGTGAGCATCAATGTAAATCTGGCTAACGATGAAATGACCCAGAAGACACCAAAAAAATGAATAAAGTACACTAATTTTTGTCGTAGGGCAAGTTGGGAGGATGACACTAGTAAAAATGAAAGAAAATGTGAAGGCTAAGCAATAAAAGAATTAGTTATAATCTTTTAAACATATCGACTTGGTTGACAATGCGGAACGATGTGCATTAGAAGCATGCATTATATGTTAGTGGATGACAGTTATCATGAAAGTAAAGAATTAATAAAAGCACTCAAGCTCAACTTTGGCGGAGTGACTTGAGTGACGAAGAAGAAGTGGAGGAAGCCAGGAAACTGATCTTAGCGAGCGTTACATAATAATAGTTCTCCTCATGCAACTCTACTCAACTCATTCAACTTCCTCACTGACTTTTCTGACGCTGCATGCCCTTATTCTTTCCTCTCTGCTCCAACTCTGAGCAATTGATTGCCTCTTCTTCACTTATTCTACTATCTAACTCTATTATCTGCCCCCAAAGTTTTCCTCCTCCAAAGTGAAGGAGAATTTGATGAAAAAAACTCTGATTCGATCAGCCGCTATGCGCTAGTGTAGACAACTACGTTATTTATATACTTATTTTACTATAGATTCATACTCATCACTACATGCATTATAATAAAAAAATTGCAATAACTGAGTCTACTTCGCCAATTAAAAGTGCATCAGAAACCAGAATTACAATCATAGATACATTTTCAAGATTTCCCAATAGAAAAGTCTGAAATGGAGAAAAATGAAATGTTTCTTTTTCTTATAACTTATAGGAATAGAGAATATTCTTGATAAGGACTGTCCTTTCGAGAATTATTGCAGTATGTAATATTGAGATATTTATGCAAATCCATTGTAATTCATGCGAGAATAAAATAGGTCAACTTTTTCAAGAATTAAAGGAACCGTGCACGAAATGACAATAAATAATTCTGAATCCTTTCCCCAAAAAGCATTACAGCAGTATTTTGTATGAGAAATAGAATTTTTGGAAATGTTCAACCTTACTGGTAATAGATACATAGAGATCTAAGTAGTGTGTATCAGTTCATGTTGGAGTGAGAAGCTAAATTAATAGTGGAATAAACGTAGCTCTTTGTTGTTAATTAATCTGATTTAGTCGACATTTAGAAGTTAGGATTGTATTTATGCACTCTGCTTGGACTAAATTGAGATGATGTAGTTGTTGACATGACGAAGTGTAAATGTGGGATTTGATGAATAAAATTAAGACAGAAGTCTTGTAAAGTGAAAATGAAGTTGAAGAGAAACGTAAAAAGTTGAAGAGGGACAATAGGGAAGAGGATTCAGTGGATTGTGTTGGGAATGCAGAGGCGGGGAGGGAGGGAAGATGCAGCGGCGGGTGAGGGAGGTCGGGCCTGTAGTCTGCTAACGACAACTGGGTAGTTGCACTTCTTTGGTTGGAGAAAGTGTGGAAAGTGAGCCAAGAGTTAGTGGATGGGAAATGTCGCTTGGAAGGGAATTCACATTCAGTTGACTATTTGAGTGAGAGTGGAAGGAAAAGTAGGAAAAAGTTGAGAGGAGAACAGTGAACAGGCGACTCTATAACTTACGATTAGCGAACCCCAAAAGTCAAAAGTTTCTTCCGGTGGAACACTCCAATATATCTCAATGTCGTCCTCGTCCTCCGCCTCCTTCCACTACACCACTCTCTACATCTACATCCACATCCAGATCTACATGTATAGGTGGTGGGTGATTTGGGAGCAGGAGCCAAGGCAGTCGCTTCGGTAAATACTCGTAAGTGAGTAGTAGTCGTCGTGAGTGACTCGATTTACTAACAACTGAGTTGACTGAGTGAGCTGACGGACTTTATAATATTATAATATCCAGGATTAGGATCTACTCCACTGCCAGACATGCACTGCTCTAATATCCCTATGTCTATGGCAGTTAGTTGGTGGGAGAAGGAGAGCCAAAAGGAAGAGAGGAAACCACAGCGGAGTGAAATCTCCTTGGGTCCTCTCCTCTCTGCGGCGACTTCTCCGCCTCTTGGTCCAACTCGCATTTACATCCTACAGACACATCTCCAGCAACACTAACCTAAACTTTGATTAGTAGACATAATATAGACACTCTAAAACTCCAAAATCTTTTTCCGACTTCCACTCCCACCCTCAAAACGAGAGGCCCCCTCTCAATTCTAAATAGACACTCTGAGAATATTAGGTGACTGATCCACACATTCTTTGACTAGATTCTTAAGAAAGAAGCTAAAGGATTGAAGATGAGTTTGAGGAGTGGACGGAGTCAAATGTCGCATCTGTAATCCAATAGCGTGTAACTAACTACAAGAGATGATGTGTAGATTTCAGTAGTTTCTCTGTAGATAGTTGGATATTTGTCTAGGACTGGATCTCTGCTACTCTAGACTTTGAATTGACTGTCCCATTATTCTATTTCTCGAGTCTCTTATAAATTCTCTGTCTATAGATCACTTTCTCTCTGGACTGCGATGCATGTATGTGTGTGTGTGAGGCTATTCTTTTGTTATTCCTACTGCATGACAGAATATATCTCCTTTCCTCCCTCCCTCTCCACAAATTTACTTTTCTCTGCCTATTCAAATGTGTATCTCTCTGTGTAGAGAGAGTGGGTGCAGAGTTTCCACATTGCTATTAGCACTCGGACCTTACTTACTCCACTCCTCTCAACTATCTATTTCTATTTCATCTGCTAATACAAATAGTTCTACGCCTTCACCCACCAACCAGAGGCAACTAAAGAGTCATCCAGGAGCAAAGGAAAGGACACGAAGAGCCTTTCTCTCAACTCTCCCTCCCTTTAGCTTACGTTCACAAATACTTTCCACTTTCTCTGACTTTCTTTCCTTAACTTATGTACAATTCCGATTTGGCTTACTTTGTTTCCTCTACTTATAGGATAGGGAGAGAACAGAGGACTCAGAGAGAGAGCGTCAACTCAACAATAGATCAGATAGATCAGAACAAACAGCCAAGACATCGCACACTGCATGCAATCCAATGCCAAACAAACCGTCCGTGAGAAAGAGACCAAATACTCGGAACGTACACCAACCTCACCAACTAACTTTCCTCAATTTCACTGGCAACTTTTCAGTTTCACTTTTCATCTTGTCAAGACGACCACTATCTATCCACATATTAGCTATTCAATACTGAAACAAAAGAAACACTTTTCCCTCCCACATCTACTCCAACGATTTCAGTGCACAAATACCAATTCCTCCCCAAATATCAACGCAAATTCAATTAAAAATAAAGAACTATGGTTTTTGACTAAACACATCTTCCTATAATTTTTTCTTTGGGTGAAATAACTTTTCTCTCCCTAACTTTATTACAATTCAATTATGTTATCTCATACATTTGAGTCTTTGTTGATCCACTGTATTACATTTACTTCAAATGGGACCATTGCTACTCTTCAGAAGAGAATAACATGCGAAATAGTAGCGACGCGACATGTACCTAACGATACATTTAGAGATAGACACTCCAAAAATGCTAAAAACTCCCTTGCTCACATTTTTTATAGGTAATATGTGAATTGATGTGATTTCTACTGTGAATAGGACAAAAAGAACTTTAGTACAAAAACATAATGGGTAACAAGATTTTTTTTTACTTTGAAGTAACGGTAGTCTTGAGGCGTCTTGAAACACAACAATCGAATCAGATCAGCGTGCTAATAGCCAAATGAATGCGATTTTGTTTTTACAATGCACATTTACTTAGTGAAATAGTATTTTTGATATGAATGAAGAAGCACACACAAGTGTAGAGGGAAGAAAAAGGGTGAGCACTGGAAAATTCTCATGTAGTACGATTTATTGTTTCTCGTTTGAAAGTTGTGAGACTAGTTGTTGTGGGTAGGAGTTGTTGAGGTGGTGTGTGTGGTGTGGTGGTGAGTGGTGGAGATAGAACAGAAAGACTAGAACTTGAAGAACTGTTAGTGTATGGTTGCAAGGGTTTTGCTAGAAAGTGTCTGAGGAGGCACGATTTCTTTTGATATCTTGAGGAGAATGAAACGAATTTTTGTCTGGGGATTTATTTCTGTTCCGCAGATTCCAGTCAAGTGCTAAAATATCAATTTGCGAGTCGGAGATGTGGATTAGAATGTGAGTCTAAGAATTGAGAAGGTGTTTATGTGTGTGTGTGGTCGTAAGGGGCAGAAGGTAATGTGATGAGTGCTAAGAGTGAGTTATTTAGAGATTGGTGATATGATACGGGCTGCAGTCCAGTGGACTAGTTGGCAGTTTGCAGTAGATCAAGAGAATGAGAGGATGTTGGCACGAAGATGAATCTCACTCACACAGTTGCTTTGTTGCTTTGCTACTGTTGGCGTAGAAATGGCAAGTCAGATATAGGGAGGCAGCAGGAGGAAGCACTCGACACAACAGATCACAAGAGCACGGGACGCAAAGCGTTTCGGCCTCCCTCGCCGACTCTCTCCTTCCACTCCACACACTTATCCGATTTGCCTAGCTTATCTCATTCCGTCCTGCACTAAATAGTTCCTGATTTCCCCCACTGTCCTTTTCTCTACACAATTCTCTCTCTTCTCCTACGATACTTCTATTTGCGAAATGAATGGTGGACTGTGTTTCCGAATAATGCAACTGCTGGACTGCCACAGTCAATCCTGGATATGCCAATGCATTCCCGACTTCTCTCTCTCTCTCTCTCTCTCTACCAGATAATAGTTCACTGCCTACGAGGAGGATGCACCACGGTGTAGCTAGTGCGTGCGTATCTCAGCTTTACCTCAGCTCCCAACTGAATCCCCACAGAAACAGCAAATCTAGACAAAGTTCCTTTCCTTTTGTTAGATTTTCTTTCAATGCCTTCAATCTCCTCTTTTACTTATTATTACTAGGCGAGGACTGAAGTCGGGGCTTGTGCCAGGCCAGCGCATGGCATAGCCAGGGCGATCTTTACTATCACACTAGCCCCTTCACATCCAACACACACACGGAACTTGGGATCATCATCCACAAAAACATCTTCATAGGCAACACATAGGAACGGAACCAACTTCTCCAACTATCTCAACCTCACATAATCTGCAACTGAAACCTTTCCAGCCAAACACAACCCTTCTTCTCACGTTACTCCGAATATTTACACCGTCGTGCGTACAATCTCCAATATCTTACACACAAAGCTATATCACACATCACACCCTTCTTACACTAAAATGAAATATAGTCTTCCTTTTCGCAATTATTTCTGTTTCTAAGTTTTCTTAAACTATTACTGTCTTTTTTTATCCCCTGTGACGTAAAATTTCCGTGGCTATAAGGATTTGCTGATATTATATAGCTAGGCACTCATTTAAATGTGAAAAATTGTGTAGTATTTCAAGGAATTATTAGCGAGACCCCCCTGCGAAGGTCTTCAACTACATAATCTACTACTTTGACGAGGTAATATGTCAATTAATTCAATTATTAATTATACCTTCCTCATTTTTAATGGATAGACATTGAAATCGATACATTCAATACAGTTTCCAATATGAAAATTTTTTTCTGTCTTTAATATTTCATCTGAGTTGTGAGTGGGGCTAGTTTGAGTAAAATAAGTATAGACATTGTATACCAACAAGGGTGGTGGTGGGTTAATTAAAGATACTTTTTACAGTATAGAAGTACAATAGAGTCGGAATTACCACGCACACAAACACATGGGTGAATAATGATGATGCATCTACGCCGTCGTCAAAACGAGAGTAATAACAATATAGATGCATAGTACATAGCTAATTTAGCATAATAAAATATATGAGAGTGTAAGAGAATGGTAGATATAGAGAGAGGAGAGAGAGGAGTGTAAGAGTAGGAAAAAATATTATTATACTCCGTAAATACATAGAGTCAATTCAACCGGACAAACAAGATAAAATCTCTTAACTTACCTTCTGCCTACCTAACAATAAGAAGAGACCACCAACACTTACTACAATTGTCAGTGATCCGCAATCAAATCATTCTCTTTTTCTACCAGTGACCTGTTCTTTTGATTATTTGAGTAGTGCAGTTGCTTTTCTTTATTTTATGTCGACCATCATTCAGTTCATGTTCATATTTCTCATAGCAAATCCCTTGCCTGCATAGCATTTTAAAATCTACTGCATAAAGAAACAAACAAGGAATCTTATAATCTACTTTATCAACATATAAACAAGAAACAAGCTACTTGAGCACTTGCAATAGATAAAAATACAAATACAACTACAGTTTGAGCCATCATGATGGGAAAACCATACTTTGTGTCTACATTATTAGTTGAGTTTGACTACTATAATTCTTTCTTCCACTTCCAGACTCCAATCAAACATTCTAGATAACTGATTGTAAGTTGCTCATTGTCTTGCCTGGACGAGAGCAATAATTGCACAGTGTACTAATGTTCAATTAAATTACATTTTGATTAGCATGCAAGGGTAATTCTCAAAACTACCTTTATGCACATTCGACGAAATACAATAGCAATGGACTCAAGCTGTTAAAAATTGTAAATTTACGACCCCTTCATAAAGTCATTGCACACAGTTATTGCTGTAGCATGTAGAGCAAACTGCAATCAGCTACTCTTAACTCTTAGCGACTAAAAACCGCTTTGAACATTGTACGCCAACAAATAAATAATATTTCCAACATTATTTGCTGTGCTATTAAACTTGCAATATAGGAGTAGCATTACTATTATAAGAAAGTATCCGTCCGCGTACTTCTTGCTACTTACTAGGAAGCTAGCGTTTAGGCTTGAAAGTGCAGTTAAACCGAAAATTGGCAGAGTCAAACCTACTGACCATGTCACAATCACAAAAGAGTTGTAGTAGCCATAGCATGATGTACGCCAATTGCCATATTCCCAAAAAAAAACTCGCTTCAAACAATGTGGACCCAATTGTGAAATTGTAAACCATTTTTTAACAGTTTTTGCCGAAACTTTATTGACGACGAACATACGTGATGTATTACATCATATAGGCCACTCATTTTTTCTATTTTCGGCACTGAGGTATGATACAGGATGCTATGATATTATTACGGTTATTCAACTTTATTTATTAGGAGAAAATTTTTAATTTTGAAAATGACTTTGGACTACCATCATTAATTTAACTATCTATTAAGGAGGGGTTGTATATTTTAAGGCCCTGATTTGAGGAGAACAGCGCACTTTAGAGCAAATGATGAATGAAGTAAAAAATAATTGAAATCTGATTATTTTCCGAAAGAACAAGTTTCCAACAGTTTCAAAAATAAAATTCTGTATAAGAAAAAATTGGAGTTTTTGGATATAGTGATGCATTTCAATTTTTATCACATATTTTAAGAAACAAAGTTATAAATGGTCAAATAAATGCGCTTTAGATACTTTTTTATTCTTTTTCGATCGATTTTTGCAGAGTACATTTTCTCAAAATGGCGAAATTGAAAAAGTTAGCATGACTTAAAAAGGCAACATTGATCACATTCACAAAATCCTCATATTATTCAAGAAAACGGAGGGAGTATAGCTATCAGAATATTTTGTTGAGGCCCCTATGATTTCTCATTATCAAAATCGTACCATTTCAAATATTTCTAAAAATGTATTTTGCATTTAAGAGAAAAAAGTGCGAAAAATGTTCTCAATGATGTTCTGTTTGAAAGTCAAATCCTATTTACTACATATAATTTGTATTTTCCAAGATTTTCCAACCACCTTTATTGGTGTTTTAACGTTCCTCCTTTTCGGGCTCTGCTAAGAAGTGTAAACTTACACTGTAACACTTCTAAGTTCTAACATTGTAACGATAACGTAAAAGAAGCATTGGTAAGGGCATTGTAATACAGTTAG
>JAAAYG020000009.1:0-29499 GCA_009936455.2 Tomocerus minor
TATTCATTTCCATATAAAGAAAATCACTTTAATGATTTTCAAGTAAACTTTTATGCTACTTATGAATCTAAAATGAGACCTTGACCCGTGTTAACGATACATCACGAGTAAATTTAGATGGATATTTTTGCTTCCTCATTACCTGGGTCGAATTAGGACGATGATTAAAATATTTTCTTTACAGCTCTTCCCTTAGCCTTCTTAATTCCACTGCTGCATTTATCGATATATTTTCCATGGATAGAGTTCGTGCTGCCTGTATCAGATGTGCATTAATAGCAACGTTGTAGGGGGATTTTAATTTTTGCTTAAAGAGAAACAGAAAGAACAATTTGGAGTGTGGAACATCGTGAATAAAATGTCTGGGACCGTTACTTGGTCACAATTTTCATCACTTAATTCAGCTTAATGTGTAATTAACTGCGTTCCTAACTTTATTTTAATTGACTAGCAGTTGTACTCCATTATTTGATGTTTTGTAGTTTCTACTACGCCAACGTCACTCTAACATCACTTACGACTTCGGATGTAGTAGTGTGACATGTATATCTGTATGCATAGAATATCTGCCGAATGCTAATTATAAGGGGAATGGATCCCGCTTCACTAAATGTGTTGCAACTTGAGAGAATGTGCGTAACACATGGAAAGCAGTTCCAGTCGTCGTGACGAGAAGCGACTAGACTCACTTCCTTTCCCTTGTGCTTTTTTGCATTACACCAATATTAGCAGTTTTCGCGTGATGTGGGCGCTTGCATGATGAGTATGTGATAATGTGTTAAGAGGAACACAGCGGACGATGCCTCATTTTTAATTTATCAGTCATTTTCCGTGTGGTGATTACATTCTGGGTATAAGGAGTCTAGAGGTCTGTGCTAGGAAACTCCGTCTGCCTCTGCCTGGTAGATTCGTGGAACAGGAGTTGAGTGCCAGTATTAAAATTAGGAGCAGGAGGACTAGGTAAGTAGGATAGCCTAGGGCAGGCAGTAAGGCTCAGCCACACTGGGGAAAAATCCTATGTGGCTATAGGCACGCTCTGCCCGGCAGAGACGACGACATCAGAGAGGGAAATGCATCGACCAGCCTTGCTGCCCTCAGTTCACTGAATTCCTCCTGCACCTGACTTACCGGGTGAGCATTCCAAACACTTTTACCAGGACAATTATATTAGATAAAGACAGATATAAAATTTAGTTAGTGCCACACTAACGCTCCCAGTTAGATTTCCTGACTCTGCTATTCAACACACTTCGTGTGAATCATGCTCACATTTCACATGCTATCGTATTATGTCCTCTTATTTTTCATGACTGTGTTTTCACTCTTTCAGCCTTAATATAACTTGCTTTTCTGGTTACGTGCAGGGAGTTAACCCCGCATTCCTCATTTATCTAAATTCTTTACCTGGCGCAAACTTTACGAGTCACAGACGTTTTACTCCAGTATGGAATGCAGCTTAAATGTCAAATCCACACCAATAGTGAGATTTTATTTTAATAAATACTAAATAAACGCATTGAGGACAGATAGCATCAGAACAGGGGGCACACAATTCAGGAAATAGTCAGCCTTAACTTTTTCGGTGTGATGATAATAATAACGGAGTGTTATATCTCATTGAAGGTATTTGTAATATGCTGAAAACCAGGTGTGCAATTAATTATATTCTAAAAGTACCAACGCGATATTAAGACTATTCACTCCAAGAATCCCGATAGCACATGTATAGAAAGAAATGGAGAAAGTAATTTCGCTTTTAGTTGCCTACCAGTGCATGCCCAGCTATGTAAAATGTTTGTGGGCAGTTCTTACTTGACATTTGAGACAGAATGCAAAATCGGATCACCACGTTGCTTATCTTGTGCAATACTTTCAGTTCGTGAAACATAATCAAATATTTCAGACGATCAATTATTCGACAATGTGTCACACATTTATTAAAGGCTACCTGGGTGGAGTAACTATACACACCTATTGCTCAAAACTGTCAATATGTAACATATTTTCTGTACAAATAGACAATTTGCTTTCAAAATACAAAATGAAAGGCCAGCATTCCCTTTTTCAGACAACTAACTTGGAAGGGCAATTATTTACAAATAGTCACTGCATGTAATGTCTTGCCTGCTTTAGGTCACTTATTAGTTACTACTGGTACATATTTTAAAGCTTTGTTCGGCTTTGTTGAGCAATCTCTCAATCAAGCTCCGATACGCTTATTATCCTGTAAATCAACTCAAATGTAATACTGAGAAGCCACGGAGAAGAGACAAAATATTTAATTTATGGAGCCATTCTACACCATTAGACATGAGTATATAACCGAGTGTGACCAACACAGTTATATACCCATCCGAGAATTAAAAAATTAGATTCATTAAAATTTCATATATATCCACCCAACTTCAATGAACGATGCTTCTAGGAAATCTGCAACTTACGGTAATAAGATTTTTGAAAGCTTCGAATAAAACATTGAAGTCAAATATCTTGAAACTTTCTCCATGACCTTCTGTCAAATCCATTTCAAACTTACAAAACAAATTATTAAGAAAGTGTTTTTTTTTAATTTTTGAGTAACATTTGATACTATATTTGTACGAGTTTTAAAGTACATTTAAGTTCATTCTGCTTAAACATTTTTGAAAATGTTATCTTACATTCTGTATGTCTGCGCCATAACTCCTAACGGGATTAAGATATAATATCTTCAAATTTTGAACAGGTGTGCTTGGATTCCTAATAAATCATGTCAATTAGGTGACCGTCGGACTTATCCACTTGGAAGAGTTTTCAGAAGGCTCCAAAAACAATTTTATTCTCGTATGCGCTCTTTGCTTGAGTCTCTGTGGGGACAACTGAGAGACTGGTGGACATTTTACAAGGACAGGGATAAAAAGTTACTTATAAATAACTAGTCAAAAACGAGTCATCGTGAAATAGGTTTGAGGATGCACGATACTTCGTTTTAGCGCATTTTAAATATTTAAAGTATATTTGAAATTACCATGAGATTTGCAATTGCATTTAAGGTAGTGATCGCCGACATTAGTTCAGTGTGGAAAGCAATTGAAGTGCTTATTTACTCAGACGTGAATTTTTTATTACTTATTTTGCCGTTTTGTTTGAAAATATTTTGAGAAAAAATATGAACAACTTTTAAATATTTTTTCCATTAAGTAAATATTTTGACCATTTTTGCACATTTTTTACGTCAACACTTTGTCAGTGGGAAAATATTATGTGAATATATTTCAAAATCATCATCATTGAAATTAATCAATGTCAGATCTCAGATCTTGCAATCATGAATAAGTATCAATAAGCAATTAGGTCTAGGAGCTTGGAAGCGCTTCTGGTGTAGAATGAGCTTTCTTTAAAACACATTAGTATGCCTTTTTTAACTTAACTCCATGAAATAGAGAAGTAGATTTTTCCGCAT
The DNA here is from genome assembly GCA_009936455.2 of Tomocerus minor. Classification (NCBI taxonomy): domain Eukaryota; kingdom Metazoa; phylum Arthropoda; class Collembola; order Entomobryomorpha; family Tomoceridae; genus Tomocerus; species Tomocerus minor. The sequence continues at coordinate 3,443 of JAAAYG020000009.1, forward strand.
TGGAGGTATTTGAACATATATGTTTTCTGTAGCCCTATAATGTAGCTGTAGCATTAGTACAAAGGGCAAATTCTGAGTTAGCACAAAGTGTGTGCTAACAGACAGATAATAGAATGAATTATCAGGAGCCAATATCATGAAAAATTCATGGCGAAAAAGGCTATTCCGTCCGACTTAGAAAAATGATGACATTCGTTTCTACTTGTGTGTACCATAGAAATCCTGCCCTACTACATTCTCAATATACAGCTTTCAAAAAACCCTGAGTGAGGGTTTAGTTCGTGGATACTGGCGGTTATTTGTTGTGCAATGGAAGTACAAAAGAATAGCTCTGCGTAAAAGTAAATCCCCTTGTGCAATGAATAAAGAAATCTTATGAAACACAAACTCGAATTTCTGGCTCACAATATTATGTTTAAAAAACTCATTTACTGTAATATTATTATTTGGTGGCTAGATGTTCTGAAAATGTTTGAATCCAACATAACCTTTTTTGTATAGATTTTGGGACGAATAATTCCAAACTTCCAAATGGACAACCCTGAGCAGAGTATATTGAGAAGGAAAGAACATGCCTATCAGAGTATTCCCGGGAGTTTTCTATGCTGTGGGCACGCGAAGTGATGGCCTAAGGTGTTACACTGGCTACGCTATGAAATTTTCATCCAACATCCAAAGTTTAGCAACTGTGCCTTCATTGATTTCGTTTTGTTCAGAAAGTCCTTAGAATAAACGGATAGGGAGCTGGCTGAGAGACAATCACTTTGCTATGGTGCTACGTCCTTCCCCATTTTCTATATTACACTCATTTGATTGTCAGTGCTATAGATTGCCTATAGAAACCACCGGAGTAATTTCGGTCTTAAATTTAGATGTTATAATATCAGAAGGTTTTCTGTATTTTGGTACATAGCTACTAACATGTGTGAGGGATAGTGACTAGAAAGTTGAAGTTCTTTCCATCTAGTTATATTAATATCATGACTAAACGTCTGACGAGTAGTGAGTTGACTACTTACTGTTGTCTTATGAATTGGAGTTGCGAATTGGTCTTTCATTCTGACTGAATGTCCTGTCATCTCGGCACTTTACGATCCTACTTTAATTCCTTTGCTTTATGATAGTAAGCTGTCGGGACGGCAATTTGACGTGGAATTAGCAGCTAATCAATAATATAAACTGTCCTGGTAGAGAAAGGAGCCCATTGAGTTGGGTCGCGAGACGAGAGTGCAGGAGTGAGGACAGACACTCATGATAATGCTACTCTCTGTCTCAATTCTTTATTCAATTCTATTACATGGAGGACGACAGACAAACAACAAAAATAGTTAATGGTTTCTCGGGGAAAGAGTGATTCCACCCACGGAATGGCATGGCTACGGCTCGGTTATGTTCCTATCACAAGTCATTTTATTCACAAACGCCTCATCGCCTTCTTTCAAATCAGAGACGATTTTTCACTCCATCGACACGGCTTCCCATGCATGGCTTAATATGAAATGAGCCTGCTACTTCTCCCATTTTCATAAATGCTTGGCATTTCCATGTCTTGCCTCTTCCTATGAATTGTAAACGAATAACGAACAGAGAGGAAGAAGAGAGAGGAGTGGAGCATGTCGAAAATTCATCGTCAGTAAAATAACAAAGCATCTCACCAATGTGATACAATAATGGAGCATAGAAAGTTCGGATCCACGGCTCCTCACTTGCAAAACCAGCAGAGCATTCAAATATCTCATCTCGTTGCCTTGTTCGAATGAATCACCCGGGTCTTGTCTCTGCTCCCGAATGCTCTTCATCCACTATGCATATAGGAACGTAGTGTACAGCATGTTCTCACAGCAACCACTTCTATACTCTCGTATCTTTTACTGTGTGTTTTATTAGCCTTGCATAAACTTACATGACTAAATACATATTTTAACATATACTTGAACCCTGCATATCCACTTGCAGTTCTTACGATGATAGTATGCATAAATAATAGAAACATCCATTTCGGAGGGAGATTGTCACGATTTTCTACATTATATTATATAGAACATGTTAATCAAGTGCAGACCAAATCATCGTGTATGATGATTTGGACCTGTTATAAAAGTCTCATGATATAATATATAATAAGCAACTTTTTTTGACCTGACCATCAGTGCTCACTGTCACACTCCAATTTGCTACACTCTTCTATTAAAATTCTACGTACTATAATTATATGCTACTCAAAATGTAGGTGGAAAATTATTTAGTGCAGTGCGTGTTAAATAAATGTCAGCTAATTACAGATGTACTGCTGTGTTAAAAATCTTTTCTATTAACATATTTGAGAAGAAGGGAACGTGTAATTCTTGATTTAATTGCTAGAATTCTGTTCCGTATTATTATGTTTCTTTTATGTGTGCAATGGTTACATAATTGTGTATGAATTGGTGGCAAGGGTTTTATCTTAAAAATGAATCATGACTCCCGGTTAGGGCCAGGAGAGACTATTAGAGATAAGCTACCTAGTAGGTATAATATATTTAATATTGCTATTGCGAATGGCAGAATGAATGTGAATAAGGCCTAATAATATTGTTTCGTGTAAGGAGGAAGAATTAGATAAGGAAAGGAAACCACACACACACTCACAGAAAGAGCAGTCTCAAAGCTAAGACAACTACATTGAAGTTTACGTATAATTTCTCCGGTGGTTTGTTTGTTAATGCTAAGAATTGTAATTAGAATATGGAATGCAAATCGATTAGGCTGGCTTCCATCCTTCCCTCTCCTCTCTCTCCTATGTTTGCATTGCCTAAAGTGTATAACAGAAAACATAATAATTATTTCCTGCTTGCCATCTGCAGCTGATGGTCTATCAAGAACACAGATACGTTGCAAGGAGAGCAATTGAGTGGAGGAATTTAGCCACGAATGTACAATGAACTAATGTCTTCACAAGTTCACATTACAATGCTTATCAACAGTATCATATTATCAAGATGTAGTTAAGTTGCCTCGCACGGCCAAAGCATGAATGTTCAATGAGCCTTCTTCTTTTCTGTCTCACTGTATTGTTCTAATATATTTCTAAATCCATTCCCTTCATCACTACCCCACACAACTTACTCTCATGTAAATAACCGTCTGCATAAGAAAGACGCGTAAGTAAAACAATAGAAAAGGATATGCACATGCATCGTGAATATTATCTCTCGGCAGTTACACATATCTGTGTATAATATTATGACTACAGTGTGCAAGCAGGGGATTTATAGGTATAATTTGTATTCATGTGTCTGACTACAAATGTTCTACTTAGTTAGATATGAACCTAAGCAGAGTATTAAAGCCCCTATAAATATAATCTCTTGATTTTTTAAGTTTACACTAATGAGGCTGTTGAGAGTGTGATAAATAAAATTTTCTATTTGCTAGACTCGCTCAAGTCAGTAGGTAGGAAGCTCTGTTTCAGAATTTCGTGAGCTGGTTTGGTGGATAGATAGGTGCAGCGTAGGTGTAGGTAAATAATTTAGTTGCTTATCAGACGCCTTTTTCTGGCTGTGCATCATGGAACCACCACAAGAAGTCTTTTACTCCTTATCTTTATATAGACTCACTCCCCACAAACTCACTGTGCGACTAGTTAGTGCTGCTACATATATATTAACCCTATCAGTCACATCTAACAGCCTTGATATGCATAACCATATTAATAATAATCTGGAATTGTGGCAGAAGCTCTGTTTTAAACTAAACCAGTATACATACACGCAAAAGTTGTTTCTCGTTTCCTTCAGCTATTGTAGGTGTGCACGAAAAGATACTAATTTGTTTCATAAGCACAACATTTAAACGTGTAGAAATGTCTGTGTGTATGTTTGAAGCAGGTACACAGGAGGTAGTTATGCATAGGATTTGACACTTTATATTTATTATTACAGCGAATATAAGTCAGATAGAGTGTGTGCTCTGTCTTTCCTTCAGTCTCAGTCTAGTGTTCACAGAGAGTCTAGTAGTGGCCGTTTATTTGTTGGGAATCTGCGTGGATGCTTTCGATGGTAAACTGGAAGCTGGTTTTCTCTTGGCATAATTAGGTAGTTGATTTGATGTAAGATATGTGGATGGGCATAGGAGCTACTAACGGGGCTGTTCTTGTAGCAACTAATCTAGTAGGTACTCAATTTTAATTTTTATTATCAGCAGAAAAAGGCATTAATTAGACTCATCACATCAGCCACCAATTGTGCATGTGAGCGTATGGCATGTACGAGTCGGAGGGATGTGAGTCGAGGACTGCCCTTCCTCCTCCATCAACTCAAGTGATAGAAAAAGAGCAATAAACTGTATCTAGGAAGCATTAGACACTCAGAACTCGCAATAACTGCACAAGAAAAGGACGACATAATATAATGGTGAGGTTATGAATGCAATTTGTGTACACATCTATCTACGTAAAAGCATATCTGTTCTCTGGGAGTGAGTGGATGGAGTGAGTCCTTGCATCTGTGTGATGAGATTGAAGGAGTGAGTGCATATAACAAATAGAAGAGTCTGATTGTGCAGTTAAGACGAAATTTACTGTTTTACTGTAGATTCCCCACGGTTACAAGTTGTTAGCGTGGCACAGTCAAAAGAGTACTTTCCGCCAAGCCTAGTCTGACTTTATAAACATGGCAATAGGAAGTGATTGTTATGAGTGAAGATATGCACAAAGTTAGAGGGAATCAAAATGATATTGCAGTCTCACAATAGAGTGGATTAGATATAGTTGCATTTTGTCATGAAGGAAAAGGCAGAGACTTAGCGAGAGGAAGTTGCTCTGTGGAGCAGGCATCATTTTCGGTTTGTATCTCAGCAGTTGGTCCGAATTCGGAGGCATAATGGAACAACAAAAAGGATGGAGGTATTAAAGAAATGTCTTCAGCCGCCCGAAATAATACGATTGCTATGAGTAAAGCCCGGCTGCTATATCATTGCTCATAGAGCCCAGTAATGTGCAAAGGCTCGGATATAGTGCACAACTAGTTTATATATAGGGCATTATAGTAATATGTCATAGTCCTCTCCTAAGTAGTGCCTCCACTAAGCCAGCCTGGCCAAGAAGGAATTTATTAGTGCCAAATTTTCCAAATCATTAAGTGCAGATATTTCAGTGAATTACAAGTCGTTTATGTAGCGGATGGTTGGATTTGTGTACTAGTCGCAGTATGAAGTCATCAGTATTACACGCGGCACTGACTTTGACTCCGTCAGCACTGCACGACTACATACATAGAGAGAAACACATTTCTATGTCCCTATAAATGCAATTACTATATGCGTATAAAATATTTATCTACACTAATATAATAAGTAACTACTTATACGGGAATTTAGCGACTATCCCTCCGTCCCTACTTAGCCCAAGAAATCTCTTCCTACACAACCTAAATAATAGCTACAAACAAATATATTTAAAGCCTCTCTCTCTCTCTCTCTCCACTATACTCACACGCTAATGTATTGGGTCTCCGTCAACGACGGGGCACGCTATAAGCAAAAGAAAGCACATACATACATACATTCATACATTATAGGAACACGGAACTGACAATGAGTGAAAGTTGTGTATAGGGGCAGAATGTATGTGTGTGTGTGTACTCTGGGCAGGCCGGATGGATGTCGGGAGTTCGGGAGTAAAGAGCGACCACTTTTATGGATGCAACATCCATTCATATCCTATGCAGGAGGAAGATTGAGAATTTTATTGGTGTCGCTGTCGGCGCTCGAGGTTCACTTGCTAGGCGCCGTCCGTGCCCATACGTTCTTACGACACTCGCCATCAAAAACTCCAGAGCGTCCTTATATTTCTTCTCGTCCTCATCTTCCTGCATTTGCCAAGCACATTCAATGACTCGTGTTCTTATTTATGCCTTCATTTTAGCAGATCACAATGTGCACCCTTTTCCAGTCCAGACTCAAAATGTCCCTCTATCAAACTATAATAACCTAATGTAACTACACATGTACTGCTACATGCATACTGATCCCTGCCATCCCATCCCATCCTCCTCTGTATTTCTGCGTTATGTGCTCCGCTGGTTACTATTATGTCCCAAGCATTGGATGCCACCCAGCCGAATTCACTCGCCTCCAGACTTCACAACTACCCTCCCTCCCTCCGTGCCCTCGCCCAGCGCTTTCTTATTCATGGCCAAAGGAAAGTCCGACTAGCCAAACTCAAGAATGACATCACACTAGACACAGTTACATTAAAACTAACAAAAGAGCCACTCTTTGCATCTCCTCTTCCAACGCATCCTTTTTTATTTACTTTTCCCTATCAATTTCCACGAACTCTATCAACTCCTCCAACTAATTCTTTTGGAATTTTATAGCGAGCTTTGTGCAACTACAACTTACGAAATAGACATTCCATAATCAATCCTTGCTGCGTGTGCATCAGTAGGAGTCGAAATACTTTTTCTCCGTCCCAACAAATCCGTCCTACCAACAACCAACTCACATGCATATAATCATAATCAGACATGTGAATATCTAAGGAAGACATTCACGTAGGTATTTAAGAGGTAGGGCTTTGCCTATGCATTATGTAAGGCAGACACCTAAGTATAACTTGGACGGAGTTGACTTGAATGCATTCAGCTCGGTGAGATAGAGAGGAGTTGGTCTCGGCGCGGCATAGGCTCCTATGGATTTAGCTGAGGCGTAGATATGTCCATAATAATAATATAGATGTCTGAGCGATGTGTCTAGCCTGGTCTAGCCTACTGATTTTGTGAATCTACTCTAGACTCCTCACATCACAACAATCATACCTTGACTATTCAGCTCAGTTGACTATGTTAGTGGAAACGTTCCGACTTTATCGATAAAAAGTTTTTACGGCTATTGGCTCCATACATGTGACGAAGCGAAAAGTTCAATTCATTAATCGAAATCGATGGGAAAAGGGGCTGGCAGTTCTCCCACCCATGCAGTTTTCAGTTTCATCTACTCACTCACAATCACTCAGTCACAGTCACTACTCACAGTTTACTGACTAACTTGGGAATATTGACACGACGCAGATTGGCATCTTCCTCCTCCATTGCCGAATACGAATAAATTTCCTCTCCTCACCATTTCCACTCGCATGTACACAAAACTTTCTTATCTCCTCCTCATAAGAGACAATGCAATCCACCGACCAACTTTGAACACTTCCAATTAGTTTCATCTTCTTCTGCTGACCTTTCATTCCCTCTTTGCCAAACATCCCATATCGCATCTGAGTCTCGCATCTCGAGCCAGGCCACAGACGACTTCCTCTCCAACTCCAATTACCCTCCAACTACTGCACAAATAGGCAACTACTTCCAAAAATGTATATTTCCATTACAGATCTACGGATTCCTTCCTCCTCCATCAATCTCCCTCCTATAATATCTATTATCTTCATTACATTCATTCAGAGCCTTATCCATGTACACACAATTTAGACATTATTTAGAGCCATCAACTCTTATAACAATAATAGCAATCTCTAACTAACAGTAGCCTACTCGTTATAAGGATTGTTAGTTGGATTGAAAATAATAGCACCTTGAGAGAAAAGGAATATTATTATTATGCCAGTGGTGAGGTCTTTTGCTAATGTAAGCAACCAAAAGTTGGACAATGTCCACACAATGAATATAAAAACCAAATGAATATAAAATTTCCTAGAGGATTTTATTCCTTGGCTGCAGAAGTGCCGTAATCTCAAGGAAGACACAGTCCGTTATTATTAGCCAGTCAACATCCACTAGTGCATAAACAAGTGGCAGCAATTTTTATGTCTCATTTTAGTGCCGATGTTGCTCTTGTGCTCAAGGATCTGTTTGTTTCTTTGTTGGCAAAGAAAGTGCAATTTTTCTCCAACAATTTAACTGTTCATGTCTCAAGGCTCAATGCTTCCATAAAACACAACGGAAAGAAAGCCATTTAAAAAAGTGTTCAGGGATGAGATCCATTTAATCTTGCCCTTTATCTTTTCAAGCTCCTAAGATCATTGTATTTATATCGGTGGGAGGATCACGTTCAATTGTGGAATGTTTTACTGCAATTACCAATTAGTACTATTTACTTTAACAGTCAAAGTCTACGGTCTACAGTATGATCTTAGCTACCTACAGTAAATGTAAATCCATTGCCTCTCCCTAGCCATTTTATAATGTAAACATAGCCAATTTTAAGATTCAAATTGAAATTGCAAAGAAATGGCAATTTGTCTTTTACCTGTGACAGTGACACATAAGTAGTTATGATAAGAGATGTTGTTGTGGAATATGATAGAGCATAGCACAGATAGATAGTTGGGGATGTCGTCTGATGCGGAGGAGATGCTATTTGTGGGGATATCTAACTGCTGTAGTCTGATGGGAACCCAGGAGGGCAGACAACCTCAGTTGATCTGCTATGATCTCGATTGTGTACTCAGATGAGCTACCGCAGGGACTGTTGTTTCCTAATATCGAACAATACTGCTGTGTATCTGTGGAGAGAGAGCTTTGGAGCAAGAAGTCAAAGTTTTAGGGATCTTTGATACGGAAAAGCCAAGAGCACTTTTTCCGAGGTTCCTTCGACCGCAAAGTTAGAGATTAGGGCCAATTTTCCACTGGGCTGATCTTCACTCCTAACTCTCAGCATTACACTGACTGATGCTGTCTGTAGCTGGACTGGCTCGGTTGGCAAGCATAGAAAACAGAAATCCACCATCCCAAAAACCAATGTACCGTAATCCTAACAGAACATTTCTACCGCCTGTCATTTGCAAAAGCACTCTATTCCTCACGAATTATATTTCGATCTTTTTCTCTCCTTCCTTCCGATTCCTCTCCTCAAAATATGTGTCTCCAACAGCATTGTTTCAACCGTTTCTTTCTCATCCATTCTCATTGTCTACTTGACCCTGTCATTCTATTTCAGTCCATTCCTCCGTACCACATCCTCTTTTCTCTCTGCCTACCTACAATACACAATTTCTCCTCCTTCCATCTCTCTCCATTACTCTAGCACAATCACAAAATTTAGCAACTCACCTCAATCACTTATAACGAAATATCTTCATCAAAATACCAGAAAAATAATTTCATAAATAGCCATGTAATAATAGCCATGAAATCAAAGGAAGAAAAAAGTATTAATTAGCAAATTTAACGATGAACATTATTGCTTTGTCTGTCACGGCAGAGAATTTTTCATTATTCCTGGTAATTGTTTCCAAAATTGCAGTTTTTGTCCATAGCTTCATAAATATAGAAATATTTTTGTGAATTGAATTTTTTTCTATGATCTTCTCTTTTTTGGTGTACTGAGGAGCAATGCTAGTCCGAAAATAGAAAAAATGTCGGGATTTGACCAAACAGGTACATAGTAGTAGGCTCGTGGTACTGTATTCTTTGTGTAAGGACCCACATCTATTTGGAAGTGACTACTGAATGCACAAGTAGGCGATTTTGTGTGGAGGGAGGGATGGAATTCAGAGAGTGCACGGGCATTCGACTTTCTCGTGCCTGTGGCTACTCTTCCATATGAATCAGAATGATTAGTGACTAAAGTTGAATGCAAATGCAAAGAGCGCAAAGAATTGATGACATGGACTCACGAAATTGGACATAAAGATTGCGGGAAACTCGTTGGGAATGCACCGACAAAAGCAAGGCGAATTGTTATTTCCCCTTAGTGTTTGACCCCTGCAAAAGTGATGACCACCGTTACACTACGCTATCTAATGTAACATAAAATAGCATTCGCAACGCGTTTATACATTTAATCAGCATTCAGCCTTCGTAGCAGCACTTTGAAAATGTGGCTTGTATTTATCTTTCCACACTGCTACAGCCTCATGTGTCTAACTCTAATTCTAACCACCACAAAACCACATATTTCCACTGACTACAATGAAAAGTCAGAAAAATACCACCAAGCTTGTCACAACATATTGCAGCTGCATTCCACATAAATATTTCTAACAATCCTTGCGATTCGAGCAGAAAAACCAAACACTCATTGCATTCATCATTTATTACCTCGATTCATATTTCAGACGCACGCATATCCCTCTCGCTCTCCTATTACAATCAAACAATGTTTTCTACAAAGACAGAAAATTGTATTCATGGGTATATTATTGATATTTTCCAACTTTCCCGAGTTAAGCCCTTAATCCACGTTGCAAACATTTTGAGAAAATTACAAAAATTTCATAATATTTAAAATATACACTGTAAGAATTAAGTAAGGATGTGCAGATGTTACTTTTGTTTTGCATCTTAGTATGAAATTCATGCAGAATTATCCTGCTGAAGCTATGCTCCCTTGAAAACAGTAAAATAAAGTAATGCATCCTCGTATCTTTACATTAGGGACAATTTCGATGCCACGCAATTTTCTAGCTGGAGGGGACGATTGGAACGAATTGACGTATCAACCACAAAACGTAGGAACCACCCCGCCCGGTGTAGTGTGAGTGTAGATGCACATTGTTAGCAGAGGAGGAAAATGTGACAATAAGATTTCCTCTGCCCTTTCCATTTAGTTTCTCCTACAGACAACTTCCTATCTCCTACCTCTTACAACTACAATAGAAGAAAAATGAGAATTTGTAGGAAGGAGATAGATAAGGCATATGGTAGCATATACTCATTTGCGGTTCGAGGGCAGATCCTTTTCCGATAACGAATATTAGTCGCCATAGACCGATTTATTGCGGACATGGAAATAATGTCATCGATCTAATGTCTAGATATTGGAATAACCACTTGCAGTTATCTCTTTTCGATCACTGACTTTCTTCCTAGAATGTATTCAACACATTAATAAATGCAGTCACGACAATAGCCTTCACTTCTATGCACACCCCACACACAGCCATTTCTCTTTAAACCAAGAGACAACAAGGCACACTCAAAGGCAACAGCTTCCTTTCTGCTTTCTCTACGGACAGAGGGATGAAAATCTAATGCACAACGAGCATTTTGCAAATACGGAGATTAAAGAGCTCGGAAAACCTTTGATTGTCTCTCCTTCATTGCAAATGCTAAATTCGCTCTCCTCCTCGTCTTTGTTGTACATCACCACAAAGGGCAAAAGTTTTAAATCCTATTTTCCTTTTTCACTACCCATTCTCACTATAGTTAAGCTGGGTCTTCCATCGTTTATCATCATAGTGCACTCAATACTCATATCAAATTAACAGTGAAATGTATATTTCCTTTATAGATATTTAAATGGGCATGAAGTATCAACATTGTAACACGGTATCCTGTGTAACTCATTCTCCTTTTTATTACATGCTGTGTTATAAATGGATAAAATATTTAACAGCATATCGAAAAGTGAGACACACCATTCCAAAATAATATTCATTACAATTGAACCCCTATGCGGATAGGGCAGATGCATCGATAGTACCAGCTATTAAATATTTTGTAACATTATACCCTATCCACATCTTATAACATATCTTGGACATAATCTACATGAACTTTCATAATATGTTATATAGAATAACTCTATCCAAATAATATTATGTATCACAAAAACTAACAATAAGTACCTAATAAACATTAAAAACAATGACTAGAGGTACTGTATTTCTTATTGTTCGCTGTTGGAAATTAATTGGCATTTTGACACATGATAAATATATTTACAGTTTCTATTCTTAAATCACTTTACAAATTCAAATCACTTATTAAAATCAAAAATTGCATAATGACTGATTTAAGGTATAACATGATTTTTTATCTACAAAATTTTCTAAACCATAATAGCACATTGTTTTATGGTATCTATTCTAGGCTAGGAACTATAAATTTGAAGTTGTCTTTGTATAGACCAAAGAAATTCAAAATGACTGGCCGTAAATATGTGAACATAATTATGTTAAAGAAATCAAAATAAACCAGTCGTCGTAGTAGTAAAAATTTTATAGGCATTTAGCTTATTTGATTTACACTTTAGTCTAGTAAAGCCCAGCGTGAGACAAAATTTTACTACGGTCATGAAGACGATGGCATTTAAGATGTATTTATACAGTGAGAGAAACTAGTTCAATAGACACATGCTATAATGGTAGGTACTTTAGTACAAGTGTTAAGTGGAACTGCAATTGCAGAGCTGAACTTTAATGGCGACCTTCAAATATCAGCGCATGCTGAGCATCTTGACAATAACCTATTTTTAATACTTATTTAACTGAGGAGGAAAACAAAGTGCCGTAAAAACAAATTAGACTACATATAATATGGCTCAATAGTTCAAATTACACCTTCTATCTAACTAGTATGATTATATACATTAAGTGATGCATGTAAAATAATAGTGCACACCTATTTGTTGTTTCGTATTGTTTGTCTAGTGACTGTATACTTAACTTAGATAAAGGTCCATTCAAATTGTAAGACTCCTTGCGGTGTTGGCTCTAAAATATAGGTCTACGTATTATAAAGGGATTGCGAAAGGGCACAAGAGCCTATTACGATGGAAAATAATGTGTTGGGATTGAAATTTCCTTGCAGACATCAGCAGGAAGTTTTTATATGTAAATATAATATCTGCATTTACATAAACATTTCAAGAGTTGATGTTGATAGCTATTAGCTATACTTGAAGTTCTTTTCTTTATGAACACGATCTCATGTGGATTCAATGTAAATGGAAAACACTGCAAACTGAGTAAGTATAGAATGAATTATTCCACCAAAAAAGCTTTGTATTGAACGAGTTGGAAACGGGATAGCTACGCGAACATAGTGGCTAGCATCACGAAATAACATTATAACTTCTTGCTCTGTTAAATCTGTATCTACTAACAAAACAGACTGGTCCAGAAGAATCTGAAAACAACGACGATAGCAATGCCACCATCGCGTAGTGATGCTCGCATGAACATCCTTTTTAAGAATATCTTTCCGTCGCCACAGACTAACACTATTTACTAATAATTCATTAAAAACATTTCTTTACCTCCGCCCAAACTAGCCCACTTTTAACTCGTCGAATAAACAACTTTGCAACCTACATGCTTTTTGTGTAAGGAATATCCATTTGAAATGGACTTATAACACCACAATAGAAATTCATGAAGAATTTAGCAATCATAAAAAATCATTACAGTGCATTAAGTTAATATTTACAGGAACTTTATCTGGAAATAATGCAATATTAAATAAAACATTGTTAATAATTTAATATTTGTGAACTGCGTAACCAATCAGGATAATAATAGGTAGGCATAATTTTAACAACCAGTACTAAACCATAGATATTCAAATATAACTATTTCAAAAATGGCGCATTGCCAATATTGCCATCATTAGTGCAAATAAGCATTTGACTAATGCATACACTACATCTGTAATCCATGGGCCCTAACCTCATGATATTATTGTTTTGCATAGCATAGCACATAAATTGGTGCGAATTATGTATCTCTCTTGCGTTTTCCAGTTCATAACGGCATATCCGGTAGGTACTATTTTAATAGGCTTCTCGAAAAATGTATGTTTGAACGTTAATTAGATTGTTAGATATTGTTTGTGATATAATTACATGACACATGGTTTTAATGCTTTCCTATTTAATTAGTAAATTGCCGGATTATGTACGCAATTTCATTAAATTCGAGAGTCGCTATTCACAAATAAATAATAAATACATTCATGCATGTGTATTGTTGCACCAGGATACATAATAGGGACAATAGGGACCTACTGGTTAACTGGTGTCATAAAAATAGTTGCATGCTGATAAATTATTGTCGTGCAACGGTGCAAGGTGTAAGTATAAAAATGTACACAGGCGGTTCCTCCTCCATTACAGTTTTCATTTTGTGCAGAATATTCAGTTGGTAGCGGTAGACAACTCATTACTCAAGCGTCAGTCGCTCTAAATAATTCTATTTAATTGTATTATAATGTTGGATCCACACATGTTGGAAGCACAGCGTCATTAAATTGACCCCGTAATCGTTCAGTGCGTTTGGAGGCAATTACACCAAGGTTACTTACGTTGACCAAGGATAAAATCTATATTTATTTAGACAATTACAAATTTTATTGTTCAGCATTATTATAGTGCCGATTTTACAGGATACAATTTTAGGCTGCCGAATTTTTATGTATGACGTAGGTAGTCAATGAGAGATTAATGTTCCAATTAGCTCATTCTAAAAGGCTAGAAAAAATTAATGCAAGTATTTCTTTGAATTGGATAAGGTGTACAAAATGTACGCCAAAAGGGATTATGTTTCAGTATTCCAAATGGTAATAAATCCCATCTATGATTTCGTATGACGTAATTGAAAATAATCCAAAACAATTAAAATTAATTGGAAACAAATGGTTTGTTTCATTAAAATAAATCTTAAAGACTAAAATAATTCTCATTTAATATCCTATATGAAATTATGGAAAGACTAGGTAACACAAAGTACAAAATTTTAGTGTTAGTATCTATGTAGATTGATATCTCTTTAAACTGGATTTAGTGTGTTTTGTCAATGTCAAGTATCTACAAAGTTTACCCGAAATATTTATATCGAAGCTGGCAATAGCCCTTGTGTGACTGAACCTTTTTCCTACATTTCCAACCTCTTCTCATTACAATATTGGCCATATTATTATCCCCCACATTGAACGAAATGAATTGCAGGAAGGCGACACATGCAATGCAATGTGTTAGAAACTTTTTTCGTGCCATACGATGAGGAATGAAGCAGGCGATGTCATGAATTGAGTGCAAATGAATTTAGCTTAGACAGATTATGTGTTCAATTTTCAGTATTTGTATGAAACTGGAGAAGTTTGTATGCTTAGCCATGGATTTTAATTACAGGATTTAGTAACACCCGTTGGTGAGTCGTTATTTGTAAGGGATCTGAAGTTTTGGCGAAGTTATATTGTCTCATGACATGTACGATAGAAAATGTTTAATGGGAGCATTTCTGAAATGAGCTACCCTATAGAATATTTTACATGCTTCCTGGGCACTTCCTTAATTTTGACGGTAAAAGATTAAATAATTCAACATTTTAATTAAACGCAAATAATATTCTAGCTTCCTAAGTGCAGAAAAGTGTGGAGAGCTACTAGCCACGTCCAGAACTTTGAATGATTTAAATTTAGGGTTTTTGAAAGGACGGTAGATGTTAGCTGATAGAAAGTGCATATCTGCGTAATTGATATGATGGTGAAGCATGCAATGGAACTGATGATTAGGAGTGTATAAAAACAGGAGGTTTTTACAGCAAAGTTTTTGGAACCCTGTTAATTCGTCCAGTGAACTGAAATAATAAACTAGCTGATGGAATCACTACATGGCAAGTACATGCAGAAATACCTACACGGGAGTATTTGAATGTAGACAGAATTGAATGTGTGTTGCTAATAAATCTCTAAATAATTGTGCAGTTAGGAGCGAAATGGCAAATAGAAGCGGAGAGTCATCGAGGCAGTATTTATTTAGTGTGCTAAAGGAGTTGTTACAACACCTAGAATTCATAGGAAACAAAGGAGCAAACACCCGTGTCGATTTATTTGATGGTCTGTCAGTCTGTCTGCTTTCATGAGGTCTGCATGGCTGGACTCGACTCTCGACTGCTGGAAATGCAGCATTTTTGTAATCATAAGACTAGTTGTCTGTGGTCTTGCGTAAATTAGAAGGTAAAAAGTGAGATTGCAGTGACACTACATGAAACACTGCTGCACGAAGAAAATGCGGAGCAGGACACGGTGAAAATACACAGGCAGCGAGGTGTTTCCGCTATTTTACGGCCGCAAATTGGCACTAATGATGGCAACACTTGATGTTTCCTTTTCTTCATGGAGGAGAACTCGTAGCCTGTGCTTAGGACACACGCGAATACTCACAATCAGTAACTACATGCATTAGCAGCAGCAACAACAGTACAGTTCATGCGACCCTGCCTTACTATTCTTTATTATTATCTTTTCTTCACTATTTACCCTACCCTAAAGCTCCATCCACTACCCGCGGTTTATACTCTGACATTTCTACCATTTTCCAGAGACATCAAAAATACATGTGAGCCATATTTTTCACCTTCAAATATTTTCAGTATTAGCAAAATCTGAAAATGAAGTTTTGCTATTTTCCTAGAGAGCCCATTGTCTAATAATTTAATTTAAGTAACAAACCTTGGTCCTTAACAGAACGGCCAATATGTTTAATTCACTTTGAGAAAATGACATGATGAAGGCTATAGTCGAGATTTGAGGGCACTGCATAAAACCACGATGCATTGCAAAATAAAAAGAAAAGGAAGGCATCCATGCATGTAAATAAGTAAGTGCCTAGCCTAGTGCTAATGCCAAGAGAATTCGTACACGATGAAGGCCTCCCTGAAATAGTTGTTCATATAGTTGAGTTGTTTGGAAGGAGAGTCAAAGCAAGGAGGCTAAGCCACCTTTCCACACTCAGTTATTCAGTTAACATGGAATATGAATTTTATTTCTTTGCCCACGCCCATATTTCTTTGATGTCCATTCTCTGAGCCTCGTATTTGATTTCACACACAGTTCCTTTAGTAGGTAATAGTAGTCTTGAAATTATTTATTAATAGCCTTCCCCTGTGCCATATCCATGTAGAGCCATACAGTAGACTAGCATATTTCTCTGGCAAAAGTTTTATTTGGATGTTACACCAACAAATGTGCATTTATATGGACGTAAATTATAAATTAACTGTATTTATGCGGAGTGAGGGCTTTTTCTGTGCCTTCTCAAGTGTGCAAAGGACAAACGATAAGCCTTTGCTCCACAATAAAAGCAAGTGCCTAATATGGGAGAATATTTTCAAAGAACAACGTGAGTGTTGCTATGCATTGGGTAGGAGAATTGCCTAAGTAAAACTGTCTGAGTGTGGACAAGTCAGCATCTGTTCTCATGCCAAAAATGTGTTGGCCCAGCCAAGTGAAGGCAGCCACAACCTCCACCGGGCAGTTATCTATAATCTTCTGCACGATGGCGTATTATTGCTCCCAATATTTGCTACCTGGCACCTCAAACAATAGAAATTATCAACTTTTCAACAAGTTCAAGTGAGAAAAACAACGACAAACATATCCAAGTACATGTAAGTGGCCAACAAAGGGCCAACGATTCCAAGCCGACGTTTGCTCCTCGCTTAGCAATGTTTACACTGAATTAGGAAAATTACTCTTCTCACAATCTGTCGTTTCTGCTGTTGCATGAATATAAATACACCTTTCCAGAGCCGTGACTTCCACTCACAACACACTACAGATGTATACTTTAACTTATCGCATATCTCATGCTATACTCCCAATTTATATGTTCATGCCAAACATTGATGTTTCTCAAAGCCAGAAACTGGTGCATTTATTTTTACAGGTAGGCACATGCTAACTTATTCAATTACTGCATTCGTTAAAAAAAACTTCAAATTGTAGCATACAATAATATCATTACCATTTCCATGACACAAAATTATATGCACAAGTAGCGTATGCCGCCAAAGCCCAACTTGTGCATGCAGTTAATTTTGCAGTTCCATTACTTTAAAACATTTTGCCTAATTTTTTCTCGCTATTATTTTTATTCACTTAAAAACAGGCGTCTTCTTAATATTTCTTCCCTTTAGTTTCGAATATTATAACAATGTTGTAAACTATAGCATGGGCAGTGAGCACAAAATTTTTTAAAGACAAATATTAATGCAGCCTACTTTGTTTTTTTTTTGCAACTATATTTTTTTTTGATTAAATAAGAGAAGATTGGATAGAACTTTTAGGTAGGTGCAGCATTGGGAACAAAAGTCAAATTATAGTGCTGCAGCTCAGGAAGACTGTGTCAGGAATAAAAAGCAACTTGCTCGCTCTCCCCTTCTTTATTTCACTGGAATTATCTATTAATAGTAGGGATGCTATGTGACGTGAGTCGGAGTAGAGTCACATCCCTAGAGACGTTTACGTGATTACTTCACTGTGAAAAGTTAGCTATCTCGTTGATAATATTATGATGACTTTTTATCTCTCTTTTTGTGTAATAAATTTCACCTGGATCATATTACATTAGGAATATTACGTAAGTCTAGTATTAATCACAAAGTGGCATATTGAAATCCACTTTTTTGACAGGGTTTTCCCAATGGACAAATTCACCTCCGTGTGCTGTGAAATAAGAAACGGACTGTGCTTCTCCTTGGGGACTTTCATTTCCATGGCCCACTCTCAATTAGGTAGCGTGATATAGGATATCCATCCTTCATTATCATCCTATACGGTGAAAATGCCAATATATTGTATAATAGTAAATGACTGATAACCCATGATATTCTATCTGTTGTTCTTCTACTCATTTGCATAATAACTTTTATACTTCTTGTGGGCATTATTATTCTTTAGTAAGAGATAGTATTACATAGAGTGTGGCTCATTGCTTGCGCTGCATTATACCATTGTGTGTTGCAATGACAGAAATAGATCGTGCTCTTGATTTATGCTCTCTGACACTGACATGATATCCATGGAATTAATTCTATAATTTAGTCAATCAACGAAAAGGTTTCCTTCGCTAGCCTCGAATAAGACATTTACATCAAAATATACAAGAAAACAAGTGTCCATAAATGGGACACGCAAAAATATAAACAAAATGTTATTGCCATTTTTGCCAGATAAGTAATTGCCTGCTCTAGATATTCAGTTTATTAATTTTGTGTAGCATCTTCGATTTATTTCCCAGCATAAAAAATGTTTAACAATTATTTTATGTACAGGTGAAACAATTAAAAAGAATTGGATGGACATGACTATTTACTACTATAAATTATTATGGCCAATAGGAAAGTCTTCCCATTATTTTCCAAGAGCAAATTAACTGTAATATGAAGTGGTGTTGATGGCCTTTGATGTATTGGCTAAATGTATACGTGTGCATATACAATGTGGGTTGATATTTGCTATTCCAAACATTTTTGCCAGACGTATTATTGCCCTGATAATATAAATATTGATTGGAGCAATGGAAAAAAGCACATCAAAATTTACAACTTGTGTGGAAATGCAGATTGAAAGGGATTATATTATGATATATATGAGATTGAGGATTAAGATAAATTAGGAAATGAATGGGAAGATGAGACCTATCAAGTTGACTGTAAGAGAAGCACCCCCTGAAAATGTGTTGAGAGGAAGTTTAAGAATATGAGTTCATATGTTAGTTGGGGAAGCAGATGTATTCGTATCGTACTACATAACAACATGTGAAATGTGGAAGAGATATTAGTAGTAAAACGAGGTCCATTTTCATTCAACTCGACCATGGCACCCCATAAATACTTGAAGCGTAACTTTCGATGAATTATGATGAATAAACATATCAAGTCAGGATTCGTAGCAAGGTGCTAATCAGAGATCGTATGTTATCAAGAGCACAATTATTATTTAAAAATGTAGAAAATAAAGTATAGGCGCTTCCCTTGGGCTCTCCTGATTGTACGCCTCTACTTATATGTAAATCCTTAGAGTTAACTACATCTCTACAGTGTAGCTATACTCGTTATGCAGGAGGTAGGCCTCATCAAAATGATGCGTACACGTAGGTAAATAAAATGTGTGCATTTAGGTAAGAGCGAGTAGAGAGCGAGAAGGTTTAGAGTAAAAAGAGCTCTTTGTGTACTCTATAGTATCGTCCTATGAATTTTTATGATCTATCTATTTTAAATTGCTTATTGCAGGTAAGTGAGTCGAGAGACAGGTAGAGCAGAGGTAGGTAGTTAGGTGCTCGTAGATATTAGGCAGCTATGTGCACCTAGCCAAAGAAAACTCCTCGATGAACTGGAAGTGGAAGCTGAAGAAAAGGTGATAATAGCATGTAGTGCCGTGAGTAGAGTGAGTGATTCTAAATTATTGTTGAATACCACCTATGCTATTATGCCTTGATTTGATTCTGCTCTGCCTTTGCCCATCATCGATTTAACTTGGCTCTGGCAGACTGATATCTGTGTAACTCGACAATAACAAACTAAGCACACACACATACACACACCACACTCTCACTAACAAACAAGCTAAATATTCTGTAAACTGTAGGCTAACAGACAGATAATGCATCTAATCCTCTAGGAAAGCATAGCAAGTCAATCTACACTTAGTTATTTAGGAGGAGAGGTTCGACGATTCACATTTATTCCAGATCTTCATCATCACATCCACAATGTATCAATTTCGAGGTGAATCAGGAATTCTTGCAGGTTGCTAAACACGTAGCCTCCTTTAAAACTCACTTAAATATACAGCGAGAGAGAGGCATGAGAGTTTTGCATGTTTAACTACCTACACAACATAAGTACACAGACAATATAATTTCTACATAAATGAGTACACGTACAATCAGATGAGCTGTTTATTTAATGTGTACATAGAGAGTCGAATAAAAGACTTGCTGGAAGAGTAAATGAGAAAAAAACTTGAATTCACACAGACATAGAAAAAGGAGTTGAACTGAGCTCGGATATTATTTACTTATTATGACAGATTCAATTGCAGTTTGCTTGCTTTCAGTTTATTTATCTGTACAGCCAGTCATTTGTGTAATGTACTCTCTCTCTCCACATAGAATCTAAGAGAATATTTATTTCTAAGGGACTCTCAAAGACATATATACAGAAACATATAATATGAAGGATGTTAGTAAAAAGTGTATAAGAATGGCCATAAAAGATGTAAAGCTTCTACAGTTCCCTTCTCTCTTCTTTTTTTGATGGTAATTTTGCATTTAGTTTGTCAGGACTATTCCTAGGTATCTGATTCCAGCTCTCTGTGTCCCGATGGAAAGACATTGGTGGTTTTGTCTAGCGGAGGCAGTTAATGGAGAATGGATGAGAGAGCTGTGAGGAGAGGAAGAAAAGAAAAACAAGGTCAGGTCTCGGACTCACAGAAGCATCTTGTAGGTAGACAGGTAGGTACAGGTAGGTAGATTGCTCGTTGCATTAGTTTAGCTAACAATCAGTTAGTCGATCTTCGTGTAATTCTCGACAGGCAGAATACGCAGAAAAACTAGAAGAGATGAAATAGTCAATGCTGTACATGCGATACAAGGTAATAGGGAGCAGGTAATTCTCGCTGCCCAGCCAACTACAATTAACTAGAGTGTAATTTTTCGCACCTTTCGACTGACTTCATTGAGATGGAATCTCCGATATGATCTATGCATGTAAAGCTGAGCAACAAAACAACAGACTGAACACTATAAAATGCTGTTCCACCTTAAGCGAAGCAATGCACATCCTCTACACGATGAGACGACACTCTCTGATTGCTCTTCGCGTAAGTAGCAGACTCTTGTTCGACTTTCGACTCAAACTCCCATCATCTCTATCTCTTCTTCAACTTAACTACTGGCTACCATTGCCATTAGCACTCAAGACTACATTGTTACACAAAGAACGAAAAGTGGCTATCAGGAGCACACAGGAGGAAAAGACCTACTGGAAATAAATAAAACTGACGAGGAGAATGGACAGAAAACAATGCAAATCCCCCTCGTAAATTAACAAACCAATGTAGTACACCTAACACGTATATCCGCTCCTTGGGATTGAACAATTGAACATGAGAATTTGCACAGAGGAACATAAAAGAAGAGCAGAGTTCGTTATGTATACAAATAATAGTTAGCACTGCCTGACTTTGGCAAATAGATAATGGAATGAGGAGCAGAGGATTCTATGTACGCAGCGGAGAGAGAGAGAGAGAGAGAGAGAGCACGTATTGAGATAAAGGGGATAATTCCAGAGAAGTGTATAAAAATATGGATTGGTGGAGGTAGGGAATATTATCATGTTGGGGCTAACTAACGATAGAGCGAGAGGAGACAGACGGGCAGGCAGGCTGGAACATGCAGGTAGGTAAGTTGATAGATTGATGGGCCGGGATAGGGCAGTCCAGCCTAGTAAAGCATATTTAATGCGAGTTAGCTGATGAATGTATGTACATAGTGAGCTTGTATTTAGTTGTTTTGGATGTTGCTGGTGTGATGAGCGAGTTGAGGAGATCTCACATTACATCACACCCCATCATATCATAGCCGATGCTTAGCACATCCCATCTCCCCATTATTATTCCACTCAATTATTATTTGCACTGCCTCTGACACCTTGAATGTATCTACTACATCTCACGTCCACACATGAATACAGATTGACATCATCTGGGCACGACCTCCTCCTCTTTTCCCTACAAACGCTAATAATCTTCTCAGAGTTCGAGTATCTAATCACTGCCTGTGTCATCTTCATCTCATGTTAATCTCATTCCGTACAAATCCTCTCTCTCTCTCTCTCTCTACATTCTCCTACACCATTTCACCCTCCCTTTATCTCTATTTAAATACACACATAAATATGCAGATTTACATTATTCCTTCGTCTCTTCCCACACTGAATTCTGTCTGTGCCATCTGCTATAGCATACTAATCCTTTATCTACTTTTTATCATCCCTACATTCTATATACATTTTAATAGTTCCCAACTAATCTCAACTCACAAATCTTCCTCCGTCAGCTCAACCTCCAATTCTCTTTGCATTATTATAATATCTCTTTTTCTTCGTCTCACCAACTCTTCAATTCCCTAGCCGAGTAATTACTCAACTGTTCTGCAACATTCATGATAAGATCAATCGAAAAATATCTATCGGTTAACTAAGGTTAGGATGTTTTTTACAGGTGAGAAAGTTACTGACATTTGCAATGAAATTTACTTCCCTTTGTTCTACTCATATTATTATAGGTAGCTCTGCATCAGATATTATCATTTGCAGTTCACACAGAACATATGTATGCAGCTATACAGAGAGTAGGGAATTTTATATTTAAAGGAGATTATTGTCGGATGGGAAGATCTCCTATGGAGGTAGAAACCATTTAAGATATATTTGGAAGTAGCAAGTGTTAGTATCCATGTATCTGTTTATTTGTTAGTTGAGTGTTTGTGGAGTTGATGTGCCACCATGATGCAGTCTTTATAAGCGAGAGGAGAAACAACTCTGCTAGATAAATAAAGTATTCTCCGAAAGAGACCAATATCTTTAACACCACCACCACCTGAACCTGCTAGTAATAAGTCGATTTACAAGTTTTCCTTATTTTACTACTGTATACTTGAATTGCAGACTTGATACGTGTTATTATCATCAGAAAACAATACTTGTGTCTACTTACTGGCACTAACAATCTACCAAAAAATTTACCAAGGTATATATCAAGTAATTTTCTCGTGAATACTTTGTATGTCTTACACATCATGTCCCTATCTCTTCAAACAGCTCTCTGTAATTTACACGTATAGTTAGTGTAATAATGTATTTATCTCCTACAATGTATGCCTACATAAAATATGTAGGTATTTACGATTAGTAGGTGTAGCAGGGCCTAACTAACAACTACCAACTTCCACCTATCTCCCTTCTTCAGATTAGAACATTTTTGATTTCCGACCAACCACAACAATCCGCTCCTCGTCTTCCCTTCACCTGACAATACTCTAAAACTGCAATAAATATTGCATGACGACCTCAGCACACAACAATCAGCAAAGCAAAGAAGGGAATTTTCCTCTTCTCGCATTGTCTCTTCAACTGGGATCTGTCTGCCGAGGTATTATTAATCGACAGACACACAGAGAGATAGGCAAACACTTAGGATGTATGAATAGGAACATGAATCCACAATCAACTGTGATACTTGCTTGTCAACATTTATGCGTCTATTCAATGCATATTTAAGAGAACAATGGAATAATAACTAGAATCGGAGGATGGACACCGAGCGAGACGTTTCCTATTCAATCCCTTCTAATACTTATTACTTTACGATCGGAGAAGAACAGAGGAGCCGGCAATAATAGTTATTCTTTTGTTAGTCACTAGGCATGCAGCCAGGCAAACTGAAGCAATAGGGAGACAGATTCACTATAAACTCTAATAATCATAATCTATTCAGTTCCAATTCAATGAAATTAAAGGTAGAGTACCTCAATCTACACAGATGTTATATATCCCCATACATAGAAAATATTCAGTTGAAAAAGTATTGGGGCAGCACAGTTATAGAGACACTGACATAGCTATATCTACATTCTTTATTGCTAATATTATACCTGTATCAGTATTATCCTAGTTATTTTTCTTTATATGAAACTTATCTAAGGCTACTGTTAATATATTATAGTAAAAGTATGGCATTAGATTTTCATATTCCATTTGACTTTGACTGTCGCTTTCTAAGGTGCTCACTTTTGACTGTATATAATAAGGATAGGAGGAACAGAAGTAGGTATATTAGCTTTAATAAATGTGGCCATAGACGGTAGAATGGTCGAAATGGACATGTGCGTGAGACTAGCTAGCATTGTACTTATGTGTATTATAGAGGAGATATGCATCATGTTGAAAAGTATTGAGAGTAAAAGTGGTTTGCTAGCTTTGAATTGATCCTCGAGTGGAGCATGTTTGTATTGAATGTATAATAGAGCTAGGTGAACTTATTTCATTGTTGCTTTGCTGTATTATTCAATCCAGGAACATTCATGCATTAACAACTAGCATCGCATGCTCTATTACTTACTTTACGGACAGCTCGGATTAGATTGAGTTTTGTTTTAGTAAATATGTACTTAGTCTGGGGTGAGGTGAATGTGGGGAGTCTTCTGCTTCTGTTTCACTGGGCTCCTTTACATTATATCATGTCATAGCACAGGTGTTGAATTCAACTATGTAGATTTAAGCCACTTTAGACTATTTTACACATTAACAGTGCAATTCCATATAATACAAACCATGCTATTACCTGTGGCGTAGCCATTAAAATATTTATGGGTGTGTGTGGCCTCTGCTATTTAAATAATTTCTTCATTTAAAAATTCCTCCAATATTTTTATCTATCTGTTGTAGTTTTTTTATTTCAGGATTTTTTGGAATGTGTATCCTCTTGCTACGCCCTTGCATCTCTGTATTACAATAGTAGAGCTATGAAAAAGTGCTATTAAAATAGAAAGGTGAATATAGATAGGGTCGGAGAAGTGTTATGGTTCGTTGTGTGGTAGTGTGGCGTGGGTTATCGAAGGTGTTAAATACGGGTGTCGGTGCTAGAACATGGAAATAAAGAGGAAACAGAAAAACGTTAATAAGAACGCTTACACATTCTATGTTCTCCGCTTCAGCTCACTTCGTTCATGCTATTAACTTCAATTGAATTCACAAACTGCGAGAAATAGTTGGTTCCTTATCACGGAACCAGTTGTAGTGTACTATGTCTGCAAGTCATAATAATATTATTACGAGCCACAAGACAAGTCTCTCGCAGTTAGCCGACTCTTTATAGATGCTATTTATAATGTGGCCAGACTATCAGAAGAATTAATAGTAAATAAAGCGTTATATGGAGCTTGTCAGGGAAATAATGGTGCGTAGCTATTGTAAATATTGTAATGTGCTACAATTAAAGTAGCTCCAGCTTCCAAGAGCCTCTAAAACCGATGGAAATAAAGAAAAGTAGCAGATTTTTATAGACAGGCAATGAGAGTGTGTAAAATGAGTATAGAATTTCAAAGAGGGAGAACGTTGATAGCTAAGTAGATACGTACTTGTGTTCGAATGTATAGATGTCTATTTAAACTCATGTACACTATGCAATAAATGTTGTCTTGTAAGTAATAGCCAGTAAGTATCTATTCTCTAGCTACACGGATCTTGTGACTGAATGTATTTGTAGAGAGTAAAAAAAATTTGACGGGGCTGTTAATAGCTGGGTTAGGTAGTTGAAATGAAGTTGGTTAGAAAGAAGTTGTTTGCTTGAGACTGGAAGGAAGAAAAAGAGGAAAGGAAAGCAATAAGTTTGATGATGATGGGGTGTTAGGAAAACCAACAAGAGATTTGGATCGGACAGGAGCAGGAGCACCTTCACCAACATTATTTATTTATTTCTACCTGTGCATTTCCCTGACACTCTCCTTGTTTATTAGTAGGCACTCTGAGTGCACCTACAACGTTTATTAGCCATTTACCC
>JAAAYG020000009.1:29599-46428 GCA_009936455.2 Tomocerus minor
GTGATTTCACCCGGGTGATTTCACCCGGGTGATTTTACCCGGGTGATTTCACCCGGGTGATTTCACCCGGGTGATTTTACCCGGGTGATTTCACCCGGGTGATTTCACCCTGGTGATTTCACCCGGGTGATTTCACCCGGGTGATTTCACACGTTTCATTACAGTGTAAAATTCAAACAAACTGAATGATGAGTGTATTTACCATTAACTTTCATGGAGTAGATCAAATGAGAGTTTTGTTGCCTCTTTTCGAAAGTTATAAATAAGCCTAATTATCTAAGCCCAAACATACACGTATTAAATTAACAGATCTTATTGGAGGCTTTTTTTATTACTTTTTCACCATTTCACCGTGAACATTGAAATTAGGTTTATTTGACTCATTATGAAACTCCATGTCAGATATGTATACTTAGATAGGCATTTTTTTGAAATGCCGAGTACTTAATACACGTATTTTATGTCCATTTACATGAATTACTGCATTGAAATGATCTTTCATATTGATTTGAATTCAATCCTAATTACCTAATTACTATACTAACACAGATTATTTGTGAAGATGGGAAACAGAACTTAAAATAACGATGAGGAAATAAGTTATGTAATATTCGCATTTCCATATAAAAGAAACCTTCCCATGCACCCTCACAAATAAATAATCTGTGACTGCGATAGTATAATAAAGTCTAATTTTAAATTAATACAGACGAATTCATTTTATAGCTTGACCGTTCACGAAATGTAAATAATTTGTATAACAAAGTATTGAATTTTAGCTGAAGGTATATCATTGTACTATCACTCTTATTTTGTCCAATTTCATCCATTTTATCCAATCGATGGATGAAATTTCATTTTGGTGGACAATATACAACCCTGCATATGGAGAGTCATTTTAGAAAGCATTACCGATTGAAACGTTGTATACACAGGGGAAGATACGCAATGGCTAAATAAATATCAATCACGCACAAATTCATCATTTTCAAAAAATATGAACTGCCACTTACTGACTCTCCATATGTCTACATTTTTCCGAAAGAACCGTTGGAATTGTCCAGAAATTTATAATTTTACGATACATTGAAATCATGGAATTTTTAAATAGGGAAGCATATTAGGATTTTTGTCCTGTTTTACGTGTGTGGTAGTATATAGGGTCTTCCTACTATGGACGTGGCCAAAGCTTAATTTTATGCCGCTGCATTTTCATTCAATAATTTTGATGCATATACTTCATGTAGAGGTAACTATAATGTAAGACGCAATACTATTTTCCGATTTTGATTATTTATGCAAAAATGAGTTAAACAAGTGAGCGAATTTTATATTCTCCAGTAGGTTTGTGTAATTTACTATTTCTTCTCCATCAACAATTAACATTTAAATACACACAGTTAGGTAAGTTTATATTTATCCAGCAAATCAAGTTAATCCGTCCCCATTTTCCATTACATTACACAGGCAATGAAAATGGGAGCAAGAATTAATTAATCATATCTCTCCCTCTCCTTCTGAAACAACGTGCACGTATACGAACACCGATTACTTAAAATTATATTTAGACTATAGATTACAGTTTTAGAGTGTCTCCTATGTTTACGATATATGAGTTAGTACGTATTAGTATGTGTGTCACCATTGTTAACGTCATACATGTTGCAATTCAGTGATTCCGTCTTCTTGTTATAATTTATATAAGTAGTTTTCGTTTTGAATTCTCATTACAATTAGTCACCCCTACACTTAATTGCTTATTTTTGCTTGGGTAGTTTATTTGTACTCTAACTTAATTAGTGTTACATAATTATTCTAGTTGATGATAGAAATTTGTTTTGGTTCGCTTATGAAATCTCCAGTTTATATTTTACGATACCATCACAGTTAACATCTCCATTTATCAGTATCAGTGAGAATTACAACAATCAGTATTAACCGTATTACTATGGATTACCTTAGTTGGTGTTGTTAATTATCAAGTCTCATACTTCATTAGCTAAAGCTTCATTTCTTTTTGTAGTTCATACTTTTATATTCAGTTACATTATTAGTACAGTTAATGGTATAAAGTAGTTGCTTACGTCGTTTTTGCCCAAGCTTTATTCATACTTTTAAATTCCTCACTCACTTATTTAGTAAAACATTAAAAGTTGAGATACATCAACTTAATTAAATTTTATACTTATTCCTATATCATTCATTCAAAGTTATTTTCGTTAAAAGTAAATACATAATTCAACATAGGCATGAGTATTTTTTTAAAAACGTTTCTGTACTTGCAATTGCAACAATATAAATTGAATCATTGCAAGTCAGTAATATTTTGTCGAGAAAGTTGGATTTGTTTCCATTTGAATTCGGTGGGGATGAAATAATAATTTACTTTTCGACAAAACACATCTTAATCAATATATAAGGTAATAAGTAGCTTCGATCTCGACGAGGGTCGTCGTAACCTTAAAATTTTATCCTGAAATAATCAATTAACTAAATAGTCTTACATTTAAACAGATATAATTTAAAACTAAGACAACCACAGGAAGATTTTCTATCACTTATGTTCTAAAGCAAACTTACACTGTCCTATAGTAATTAATACTTAAAGGCATGCAAAAATGTAGATTTTTGGAGATCAGCCAATGATGAACAGTTTTACGATGTTAAAATACTGAGAAGTTCTTCGAAATTTAAATATACCAAGACTAAAACAAGATTATAACATTATAGCAATAAAGATAACAATTTACAGCTTTTTAAGAATTAATTAAAGTATCCGACGAGAATCGACTACTACCTTTCATTGTCATACATTGCGAAAAACATATTTCTTTATTTTCAATATACCTTAAATTAGATTTATTCCAATTTCATTAAAATATTGTTAGCACGCAACGCATACTCTAACAAACATGACAATTTTGCATGCACAAAACATTGAGTATCCTCATTATTATTACAAATATTTTCGGGACCAAAGTGACTGATGTGGGTATACACGATAACATACAAACATATCTTACATGTTTTTCAGTACCTATACCACCGTTGAGAGTTGAGACTAATACTTTTCAAAATTTAAATCTTGCAATTTAAATAAATTGCAAATAGTTTTGAAACGAAAGCAAAAGCTTTAAAATGCTTTACCTTCTTTAGGTAACAAATAGCAAGACATCCATATTCAATGATTTCTGTGTGTACATTCGTTCCCTAGAATTACCAATTTTGCCATAAGCTATTTTTATCTCCAACGTAACTATCACAGGTGTACAAATCCCATTGATTTACTTCTTAGTCATTTTCTTGTGTTTTCCATTTGTTCAAAGGATGCAAAACTTATAGAAGGGGTATATTTATATCCTTTTGTGTCATTCTATGTACTTCTGATAAGGAGTAAATACACACATCCTGATTGAAAGCTTATCAATTTGGGAAATTAATTTTCCTTCATATTATACATGAATAAATCAGCTCAACTGTGATTTGTGCTATATACATAGTTATAATAGTATATTGAATTAATTTCCATGTAATGTTGTTAATTATATAACATTCCAGGTATTTTTAACTACATATAAATAGACACATTGAATTGACATTTGTTGCTTATGTTTATATATAGTTTAATTAATTATTAGGTGATTGAGTACATTTATATTCTCCAGTATTATTAGGACTTATTTAACATCATTGTTTTTAATTCTTATTTTTATGTAGTTTTAAAAGATTCTGTATGCACTAGATGTCTAAAAGTTACCTAATTGTACGAATTTATTTTCTAAATTATTTTCTAATCATACCGTAGTAAATTAGCAGCACGTTCTGTGATTGCAACCTCTTAAATGCAAGCTTACAATCATTCAACTCATTTATTACAAACTCAAGAACCTGACCAAGCCAACCAATACAGAAGCTCCATGAAAGAAAACGCGTTTTAGTACTCATTTGTAGTATACGTTCGAAAAATGTTGAATTTAAAGAATCTGCCTGTACTTATTATAATTTAGTAGTCAACATCTCTTAGGATTGGACACATCACTCGAAATAGATTTTTGATGGTTAGAATAAAGAATTGTTTGATGAAGTCAAATCTGCTATTTTTTAATTAGGATGCGCAATATTTATTACCGATATATGTTTTAATTGTTTGTAGTCTGTAAAGTACTTTGGTAATAATATAATCTATGATTGTAAATGTTATTAGTATTGCTGTGTTGAACCTGTATTGTTTTTACCTTAATTTGTGGACAACTCTCTGAGTGTGAAATGTTTTTGCTGTCAATGTTCTTTTAGGTGTGGGGAAATAGTAATTAGTAGGAAATTCCGCTCGTTGTTCGTTTATTTTGTTTGCGTGAGTAAATGTGCTGTAGAAAAGTTGTGGTCGCAATATGACTTTATTTGATTCTGAAAGTAGTTTGTGTTAGTTCTGTGTCTGACTTTGTAGCCTGCATGGCTCTATACTTTCACCTAGGCCAAAAACTTCCTCTCTTAAATTATGTAAGTTATAAATATTTCCTGATGGTAATGGAGTGAGAAAATATAGTTAAAACAAATTTGTGTGCTCGACTCGTGTGTGTATATGTATATGAAAGTTATTTAGTCAGTAAATCATTGCCTTTACGTTAAACAAGTAAATCTGGAGAAAGTTTTTTGAGTCTTAAATGGCAGGGCCTGGAGTGAAAGTAGAAAGCGCGGTTAGTAACATCAAGAATTGCAATCAGATGATAGAGACTGTAAATAGTGAAACATTATAGGTATTTATAGTTAGCCCCAAACATATTTCTACGATATTACACATACTTGTTATTCTCAGCCCGTAGTGCAACTAATAATTTTGTAGTGCGCACAATTTCACAAGTCAGAAAAGTATTAAGGATATTTAGTCGTAAACTAAGGAATCAAAGATATTAGAATTCTCGAATAATATGTCTTTTAGATAGAGAGACTGCTTTAGTTTGCCATCACAATATAATACTACTACACTTTATATCTCCTGATGATGGGATTTTTTTGCCAACAACCCTGGTAGCATGTTCTATTTAGGTAGATGCTAGTTATGTTTATCTATAACGACGGAACTGAGTATTAGTGCACACATGTAATTTGCTAGAAAAGTTTTCCTTCACCGTTTTGAACGGCTTATGGTTTATTAGAGCCCGAAACTGACATAAGTAAATTGAAGTAGGCTCTTCTCCTTCCTTCCTTACAGACTATGAGCATTATGTCCACTTGACTACAGTAGTCCAGTGGAAGAGAGTTAATAAGTCAGAGTGGAGGAAGGCTAGGCAAGTATCTCTCATCACTAATCCGCTTATGGCTACTTTCCCCGCTCTCTATTTTCCTTGTGCTAAACAACTTTTTAGACTTTATGTCTAATACACAAATACTATGAAATCCCACACAGCCTCTCCTCTTCCTATCCCAACTATAAACAAATAAACCAACAGAATATACAGTAAAAATAAGCATTTGAGCAGTATGACTAGTTTTTTCAATGGGCTATTCCCAACACAATAAACCATAAATAAGTTGATACAGATCAATTGAAAAGACGAAACTTGGTTGATAATTATGGTTTAGATTACTCAAAGATCAATCTCATATTTTGCAAAGGAGTAGGAGAAATATAAAATACTGTGTAAGGGAGTAGTAATAACGGGTTGTGATATAAGAGAAAAGATTTCACCCGTACATGCGTGAAGAGGGAGAAGAGTCGAGGAATCTATGTGGGGAATTGGGGAAAGATGACACAAAGCCAAGCTGATTCACTTGGGATACTATACTGCCATTCAATATATGGGGACTGGAAAACACGTCTAGTGAAAGTTGCATATAAGAGAAGGAGGAAAGTTTGTTTATTGGCTCGTTTTAAGTTTTTATCGTAGTTTGGATGACATATTCGGATTTTCCATGTGAAATTAAGCATTCGCATGGCAATTATGTGGAAAGTCGTGTGGACATTGAAGATATTTATGAGAGTTGGAAGCAAATAGGCAAATTACTTTTGCTCCAAATTTCCGACACTCCTTGGCAAAACATTTCCAAAGGATAAGCACGCCGCGCTCATATAGTTCTACATTACATCCATGCTAATATTGCAGTAAGCATGTACGTCCTAGTAGTAGCTACGTGTAGTAGTCAGGACATGAAGGATTGTGGAAGACAAGAGCAAATGAGACACATTACACTCGCTCCTTAACTGATCCTGAGTTTTATGCACTACTAAAATTATCAGTGTCTAACCGTACCATTCAGAATAAGCGAATTGAGTTAAAAATAAGCAAAAGCCAGTCGTGCTCTATTAACTCTGTCAGTATGTGCTTTACGTATAACGGAATCCACTAACGGTGAAGCACATAATCTCCCAATTTCCATTTCATAGCCATGAAGCTTGAAAAGGAAAAGGCATGGGCAATAATATGGATGCAAAAGCATCATGTAGCCAATATGCAAAGTCTATTGCAGCCTTGCTTGGCTCAAAAGTCAAATCAGGGGACTAGTGCACATTTTGTGCTCCATCCTGCAGAAATTAACTAATGGCAAGACAAAAGAGAAAATAGCTTAAACGTTATATAGTCGTATGTTGAAGATTAGGCTACAGATCATGAGCTTTAGGATGGACTTGCACCCACGCACTGAATTAATGCTTTCGCTTCACTCTGCACATCTACAGACAGTTGTTTTGTTACCATCCTCTGCTATTAGCTCTCTCCATATTAATATTATGGCATTTGAGCTAAACAAGATCACTCATCGTAATTGTTTAGTTTCGAACTTTTTATGGGTTGACAGGGGAGACATCACTTCGTTTTACTATTGCTCACTCTTCCCCATTCTGACTTTATTTGGTCGTAATACATTTTGCTCAGTTTACGATCGTGACATTTGTCAGTATGTATAAATAGGGAGAGGAAGCTCAGGAAATAATTCTGCACAAATTCCACATTTCAATCAGCTTAACTTCAATTGAGAAGATACCTAAATGAAAACTAACTTTTCCAATTCCCTACTGTACCTTTCTATTTGGCCATGGCAAGCAAATTCCATGATTTCTAAGTATAGAAAACATACAAATTGCCATATAGCGATGAGTCACAAAATAATATATACTGTTACATAGGAAGATACTTGATATTAAGTAGCACGTGCATTTTCCTACGTACTTTCCGAAATTATATTATGACTGTAATTCCTACGTGAACAGTTATTCTGTAGTTTAATTGTTAGCCTTAGGATGTCATTGTTGCAATTACTGTTTAGGTCTGTGAGTTGTACAATAGGGAATTTTACTGACTTTGCATCAATAGGACATCTTCCATTGTCATCACGATTCCCATTGCACAGTAGAATGGATTCCCTCACTAATGGCTATAGAAACTTGTAGGAAGACATAGGAAAAAGGATGTCAACTGTTGTTGAGCAATGATATTTTATTTACGCTTGTCATTGGTAATAATATATTTTTGAAGTTGTACAATATATGTTGGATGTAGAGAAGGCCGAGAAATAGATAAATTGGACTAGAGCGAGTAGCAAAAGATGAAAAGTAGTTTTACCGCTGATGTATTTGTTCACATTACTATTTTCATATAAATGGACAGCCTGAATATATGAATCAATAGAAAAGCCATAGATCTGTGTTGAAGTACAGTATGGATTTTCTTTATAAGGGCAATTTTCTGTCATTCTTTCTGATTTTTTGGGTTTCACTTTGGTTTGCTTTCTTTTGGTTGACTGAATGAATAGATTTATGTTTACGCTGGATTTTTTTAGGGAGGAAGGAGGAAGTTTATGGGGTTTCGTTTAAGTTTACGCTCACGTTTTCATTCCCGTTCCCGACTGTCGTTCCGTCTCTCTTTGCTCTGATTTTATTTTGAGCTGAAGCTATAGACATGTCTTGTTGCCGTCCAGCGAAACTGTGCTTTAGATTGTTTAGGCCCTGCTATAACATATCTCTATTTTGCATATTCTTCTGCCTCCATAAAGCTGTTAGCCAGGAAATTCAAGACCGACAACAAGGCTCTGTTATGAAAATGATCACTTTAACTTGCGCTGGAGGGAAATGGATGGTTTTGAGTCGTAGACGTCTCGCTCTTTTCGACAGTGTGCTCTAGCTCCACTCCTGGTGTGCTTTGTTATAATTCACATTGCATAGTGGCTAACTAGGAGAAGATAGAGAAAGGAAAAGAAAGCAGAGAAAGTTATCCTGTATTCCAAGAGCCTAGCCTAGCTCGCAGTAGAAAGTAGAATGTCATCCGTTATCCCGGTTTTTGTGTTCTCCACTCAAATCTGGTCGTTTTACATTTTCGGAAGAAACTATTGAGAAATCCTGTTGTGTTTGGGGATTTGGAGCATCTGGCAGAGAAAGATAGAGGTAAAGACTTGAAAAATGCTGACATGACAGTAAAAGACAGTGGAGAGGCGACGGGGAGAGCTGGGGATGCATAAAAACCCACGAAGCAAGGTGTAAGTAGCGTAAGTAAACTCGGTAACGAACACAAGTACAATAAGTAAGTGACTAAAGAGTTCTCTGTACTCTCCTCTCAGGCAACCCAAGGAGACAAAACCATTTCTCTGTGTCTTCTCCAGACAATTTTCCCATCGCTCTTCTGATGGACTTGGAAAATTATAAATAGCCGCATATAATGCACGGCATTTATGTATAAGGAAGATATTGCCCGCGTGGATAAAGTGTTTTCTTTATTCATCCCCCGCCACACGTACACACATATAGTGGAAAAGATTTCTGAGGAGAGTACTCACGTCACATCACGACACATATTCATTCATAACAGAACATAAAGTAACCAGATCTCGTTCTCCCCTAATAAAAACAACCTGAATCTGCATGTACTTAGATATTTATGGATAGGTATTTTATTTTCTGCATCCCGCCTCGAAGCCAGCTAACCCAAACCAAACCAGCATCTATTTATCCTCAAGCCAAATATGTTTTACGGCGAGATAAGCTCTGCCAATAAAATTTTAGTGGGCTACCACTGCCATAGAACAACCCACCCGCCTCTCTCTCTCTCTCTCTCTCTCTGCCTACTTTATTTTATGTTTACTTTACTCCCATTCAGATCTCTAAGTATAAACACACAATCTCCATTTCAAATTGAGAAAACAGCTTAGAAAGGCCTAACATCACTACGCAATTCACATGCCTCACAAACGTTTACCTTCGACTACAACCAAGATTAAATTACTTTCAAAGATACTACGATGCAATGCTCACAATAATATTGCCACTAGGAATATCGGGACATGTGCAGCTCCACAAGAGCAGAATTGCACTGCAGTATAAGCACAGAGAGAATGATAACGGTGCTAAGTACTTTAATAAATAATATCCGATACAATAGACGGAGTTAGCATTATACTCCATTCAGCGCTATATTTATTATGCATGGATTCTTAGGAGTAGCAACAAAATATTCACTCTATGGGGCTTACTTAATGCTCCATGAACAGGAAATAGCATCTACATAAACTTTAATATTTCTAACTCCCTTTTGAATTACATTTTTTATGCTAATCATTTTGCACTCTCCTGCGTCGGAGAAAGTAGCTGCTTAATGTTTTGTTTACATATCTTTACTTCCTGGCACTTCCCTTCCACTCCCATTCACCTGTAACAATCCTATGAGTTCAATCTTGTGAATTGCATAGATACATTATACTTAGCTGCCTATTTATGACCCTCTCTGTTTCTTTTTCACGCTTTCCTCACCATTGCTTTTGACTTACACGCGTCACATTCCATTTCCTCTGAGACACTTTCCCTCCTGCTCATCATCAAAATATTCCAACATTTTAGCCCTCTAATAAAATTCCGAGTAGATGCAGAGAAATAGACTCCCTTTTCAGTTACAGAATGAACTGCATGAGGAGAATATTCGTGAGAAATATGGATTAATATGGTTATGACCTAGTAATACGTAATGTTGTTATTGTCTCAAACGAATAGAGGATAATAAAGGAAGTCGGAATCGAAAGAATCCTCTCACACCATATTGCAATTTTCAGAAATCATATTAAGTAGCAAGTGCATTACACAACATAAAATATTTTTTATTTTGTGTCGTTGTAGGAAATTTGCAATTCTTCTAGTGAACATTGTCGGAAATTTTCAAAGATAATAAGTAATGACATTACATTTCTAAAGTCAGCAGAAATGACGTGGTTGCCGACATAGACATTTGACACAGATCTGACTCGGACTGCTATTTCTCCAAAAGAACTTTATCGAAGTAGATTCCCTAGAGGCATAAACGTCATATTTAATAAAGTGGGGTAGCCCATATTAAATATGAAGTAGGCAGAAATCGTAACTTTCCTAAAAAAAAGACTGCAAAATATCTTTTACGCGATTTGGATGGTTTTCATTTTAGTTTATAACAATATATGGAACTGTTCTATTGGTCATTAAATATAAGATAGGGCTTTTAATTGAAGAGAGTAGCTACAGGATGAGCACATAATTATATTAGAGCCTCAGACGAACAAAAAATACATTAAATGCAGTGCCACACTTGAATTTCCAGTTGAGTATTCCTACTGTGACTATTCCAGACGGAATTTCAAAATGTAATTTCATATTCCAGGGAGGAGAGTTCCATCATCACCATTTTCTTAACTCTACTTCTCTCATTTGGCATACTGTGGGATCTTCTACCAAGGACTTTTCTCATACTCGCCCTGACTTCTTTACTAGGAAAAGAGCAAGGATATAGTCTACATTTAATTTCATATTCTGAATACCTATAGGTTATCTAATTTTACTCTTGACTTAGTTTCCTGCTCAATTTTGTCATTGGAAAATGTGGAAAATGAGAAAGGAGTGAGTGAGTCGACTGGCATCAAGCCATTTCCAAAACATCTACCTACCTGAGGAGAATATTAAATTTACTCGTTACCACTCTTGAAATCCCACAAGATGGGCAAACAAAAATTTTGAGAAGAAAATTTCAATCCTATTTTATTCTTTTGCGTTACCGTTTGATTAGATTTATCGATTAGCCTTCACTTGCAATTCTAAACTACAGCTAGGCAATCAATATATTTAAAACATGCACTCGAAATTCTCCTTTACTCCCTTCGTTACTCTTTTTCTATGAGCTGCTCTGCATCTGCACTTTATATTATTGCCTTTTGACTCATCTTACATATCTGTACTCATACTTAGTGTCTTATTCCTGCTTGTGCATAGTGTTTCGTTGATTTCACTGGTTATAGAATTAACACCCTAGAGAGAAGTTGTAACATAATTGGATCAGCGGACTGTAATATTAAACGAGCCATCTCATTAAACAGCAAGAAATGAGCACGTTCCTTTCTGAATTCTCAACTCCCATTTAATATCACTTGTTATGCTAACTAGGTGTTATATGTGTCAAAGAATTGCTCTTGGATACTTCTCCCGCTACATTATGAATGAGATAGAACGGAGCCCTTTTGTTGGACACTACTTTCTGCATTTTCTTAGAACATTTAGCAATTTTGCTTACATGCAGTAAATATAAATACAAAAAATGAAACTAACTTTTGCTGACATAATATCATAGTTATATTTCTCTTCACTCTTTGCCCTGTGATTTGGCTCTAATTATTTTGCTACCAGTATAATTAAAATGAAATAGAAATTCTTAATGGCATAGATAATGAATGTGGCTTCGCTACAGTCAATTCATGTTAGGATATATATATATATATCTCATGTTTAAATTAATGATAATAGACTTAAGAAATAATGAGATGCAAGATCTCAGGAATGAATATGAAGAAATTTGACATTTTTTCCCTTTTATGATTTGAATTAGACTCCACCGGTGTAACAAAATTGAAAACTCTGAGAGTTTCTAATTTATTTTATGGAAAATTTAATTAATTTTAGGAGGCTTTTAGATACCGTCCATAATTAAATGGGTACCCCATAGAATTGAACGAATTCATCTTTCTATGTATATCTGGAGATGACTACAATCGATATTTCTCACAATCGCATACATATATTTTAGGGCAACCGTCTAATCCAAATTAATGAGAATGCAAAAGCCAATAAAACCATGAAACAATCATTAATTGAACTCCAACGTTAAACTGTATGGTTGGAGTGACCTATTTATTTGTCTATTTTGAGAGGGAGTAGGATTCTTGAAGTAATTTTTACTACTGGGTCGTGTTTATTTAAGTATTTTGCTTTTAGGAGCTAGGTAGCTCTCTGCTATCTGTTTGGGATCTGGCTGAAACAATGTAAATCCTAATTTTCTTTATTATCTGCACGAAGGAAAGGAAGAGAGTGAAAGAGTAGATTTTGCTGAGTAAGTAAAGTATCCTCCAGGCTCCCACTTATCTCACGCGTAACATAATGCCTCAATAATAATCTTAATGAGAGCTCAAGGAGTTGTCTTTCTGGAAATCCTGCGAAATGGAATCCTTTCGCATTGAACACGAAAATTCTACTCGACTACAGACACAAGATACATATGTAGGAGTTGGTTGTCTGAGTGCAGAGACTCAAAGCCTCTCTCCTTGCAACATTATTTCTGCTCAGCCATCTTCATCTGTGCGTTTTAATGCAAAGGTTGGGATATAGTGAAAGATTGGTAAAAGCTTGAGCTGACTATAAGAAAGGAACTAATCTCGAGGCAGGGCAACGACAAGATATACTGCCTACAACTTACAGCTTTCAGAGTGTAATAAAAGCTTTTGACGAGCAGTCTCTTGTAAAGCTGTTTTTATTGCAGTGTAATACGACTGAGAGATGTGATTCGGGGCCGGACTGCCCTGCCCTCTTCAAAGTTAAAAGTTCAGTAGGAAATTAAGGGACTGACATCAGGAAGGAACATTCTCAACTTTCCCGACTTAACCGACACAAATTGGTGTCTTCCTTCAGGACTTTCTACATAAATTGTAAATATCTGCTTTTTATCTGTACACTTAGACACTGCATTAAACACTTTCCAGCTTATTAGCTGCAATGACCGGGTTATGCTCTTTCTCCTTCACAATCTGCCCTCTCAATGCAATACTAAATGTCATCTTCATTCCAACCAGGAAATATATAGGGACGCCGTAAACAAAACCTCAATTGTCCTCCAACATTTTATTTCTACCATGTCTACCAACTTTCAAATGACTGATATACTCCATACTGAGTAACTAAACCTCTGCACATACCCGTAATTGCTGATTCTCAATAGCATAAGCTTTAATTGTGCTAGCCACATCAGCGTAAAAATAATAAAGTACGCCTCCCCAAAAAAAAACATCTACGAGATAACTGTCCATCATTTTCAGGCACTTAAACCGAATGTGCAAATAATGGAGGCTAAGTAGGAAGTGCTCATGTCAGTTGCAGGCAATTTTGATATCCCAGCTAAAATATCCTATTTCTAATAATGATGTAATGCAGTGGAGTAGGAGCAAGTATTTTTAGATCTGAAAAATGGTGATCCAGTTAGCTGGACTGTATTTGTAGGAGTAAGTGATCGCTTTAGCTCTTCATGTGTGAGTCGGGAGGGATGAAGGATAATAAAGTACCTTGTAGTAGCGCACGAATATTTGTGAGTGGCTTTGTGTAAAGGAAAGTGGATGGCTTTGCTTTCATTGCAGATCGTAATGAAAGGGAAAGGAGCATGAGTCTGACTGCTACCCAGTCCTCACTTTCCTATTACTTTCTACTGTGGATTGGAAAGTGAGCGTAGGTGGAGAGAAAGAATTTTCCGCTCTTGGATTTCCCGTTCTAGCCACTGTACTCGATTCTAGTTCGATTATTATTGTTAGTTATTAGGAAAGTTGTCTCGGCAGCGTCCGGGCTATTTTTCCATTTAATCTGATCACTTCACAGAAAAACTCACAATAACCTCCACAATTATGTGCTCACTCATTGTTCTTGTTCCCTTTTGTTTCCGTCCACTGGTTACACATATAGGGAAGTAGCTAATGGAGAGAGAACGGCCGACGGCCGGCTCTCTTCACTTCTTATCAGTAAAAGATATAAAAAGATTTTTTCCCCCTATAACATCATCAGTATGTTTCTGCTAGTTATCCGGTTATTTTTATAGGAAGATCCGTAAAGCAAAGAGAGGAAGTCAAGCCAGAAAAATCAATTATATCCACCCGGGTGGAATAGTGGCTACTACATATATAGCCAATAAACTTTAATCAAACTATAAACTCTAGTCAACCTGGATACCTAACTTAGCGATATAGTTGAACTTACACGCTATAACTGACTTTCTATGTCGATAACAATACACTATTTACAATTCATAACCTGTCATCTTCTAAATAAGCTAATATAATTTAATGTTACTTACTTACGAGATCTGGGATCTGATTACGAACGGAGAAAGTCATCCGACTCTGCCTAACTAAATTATTTATTTTGAATTTTGTTAGTAGGGATGTTAGTCTCCTCCTGTCCAAAACAGGATCGGCATGCACACTCCGTCAGAATTATACACAGCTGTTGTTGATGTTATTTTTCTTGTTAGTATCAGCACACGATAAATTAACGGATTAATCAGTGGATTAAGAGAGTGAGTAATTAATTGCTACACACAGAAACAGAATATATTCTTTGATCACAGATATGGTACCTTAGTCCAAAAACTTAGTTTGATTAGCTTTAGATACGGATAATGTAATTAGGTCTACTTAAAAGCCATGCATTTAACATTCCTCGTCTTAATTCTTCTTGTGGGTGGTTATATGTAATGTGATATAGGATATCAAGAATTATAGTCGGTCGTGCATGACTACAATGATGGTCCTGTAGTCCGTGCACTTGTCTTCACATTGTTAGTCTAATAGTGTTATGACCTATGAGAAGAACACAATTCTCAAACATACGTCCTATATATACAGATCCAACTTAAAATTAAAACAGAAAAAAGCTTTCAAGACTTAATGTCAGCGTTGACACTTGACATGAGTCTTGGGGGAATCCCATGGAGCGGCTTCAGCCAATTATAAATGACTTTTAGCCGGATTTCCTTGGAACTATTCCCGAGGATTTCTCAAGAGCTTTCTTTCACTGTGACACTGACACTGATTATAAACCGAGTGCCTTGGACTTTTGCTCTGACAATGAGTAGCACCGAGAGTCATCCAGATCACAGTCGATTCTGATGAAATACAATTCAACTGACTACGACCAGTCTGTTGTACTAAGTAGATGCAACAAATATTGATTATGGTATCCTATCCTCAACTATCTCACTACAGAACCTGTAACTTAAGTAACATATTAATAACTCTAATTTATACACATCTCTCTAAAATCTGACTACATAATATATGCACTCTATTACATAATTAATAACTCTCTATATGTCACTGCACACTAGTTCACTAAATATATAGACGGGACTGATAAATACATCAAAATACTTTGCTCGGTATCCATTTGTTTGTTGGTAAAACTTTCTCGCAAATTAAAAGAAAAGAAAGTTTATTACCAAACAAGATTTACGAAAGACAAAAGTGAGTATAACTTGTAAATGTCACTGAAACTATTGTCTACCTTAACTTATTTTAGTATCACAGCTTTTCCTTCTCAAAACTAATACGGTGTACATAGAAATTAAAGTAGATAACGTATAATAGCAAAGTATATACACGGTGATTAATTTACTGGCTGAGATATATGTAGTGCTTACTGGGTGGACCATGGAAATCGAAATTTCCTCATTGATTATAGCCTTAAAATTTATAAAACTGAGAATTTTTCATGAAGTAGGATTGCAAAACGATGATAGCAACAGTCACTGAATATGTCAAGTCGACACCTTTCAATACCTAAGCACATAACATTTGAGCGAAGAGACCATAATGCAGCCTTAATGGGGCTTTATGAGATCAAAGAGCATTGAAGAGAGAGCGAAAGGCGTATTTAAATTAGAGCGACAAGTGGGCGATGAGTAAAAAGGAAAGATCTATGGTGGCTGGCGTTTTTAGCTGAGATAATCAAAAAAGGCGGAAACTGACACAACTGATTACATATAATATACACGAACCAATGAATGCAGTGCACGAGCGTCACTAGTACACCGACTCTGAATCTAAATAGAGCGCCATCTGTATAAGTACAAATTATGATTTCTGTGGAGAATTGAATTTTTTGTTGTTCTAGCACATTAACCAATTTTCATTGGAAAATTACACCAATTAATTTAAAAAACTATAATTTTTTTTCATTCATTTTTGTACTGCTGTTAGTATAAAGATCGATGAGTTGGCAAACTAAAATAGTATTCTAGCAGTAAATAATCCGAAAAAGTACTGTTTCTGTTTCCAGCATATTTTGAGACCCCAGAAGTTAAGGACCCAAACAAAATTCCACGCCATCTATGTATGGTTGACAATTTGCATTGAAAAGAGACATTTTTTTTCAATTCGTATCTCATTTTTTCTGAGTTGTTTTTTTAAAGTTGTTTTCCCATTTGATGAAAATCCTTCTTTCCGAGTTCATAACATCCAAACAAAGTACAGTAGCATATTTATTTGTGTTGGAGTTGTAGATGGTAAAGTGAACATTTGGTAGATACCCCCATAACTTTTTCGATAAACCCACTCAAAAAAGGAAATACGATTTGAAAATATGCAAATGGTAATCAGACGCTAATTTGATGAAATGCAAAGAGGACAAGACATCCGACAAATGCGCAAACTATGCGCCCAGCCCAGTCAGAAGCCTAAAGAACCAAATTACATTACAAGCGGCTACATTAGTTGTGGCATTCGGAGTTTCGTAAAACGGAAAGTCAGGAAATCTTTTATTTTTTAATTGGATTTTCACATCGCCCCTTTAATGTTTTCCT
>JAAAYG020000009.1:58256-81752 GCA_009936455.2 Tomocerus minor
TAAGCTCCCTTCTTTTTACCAAGAAGGAGATAATAATCTATAGAAAATTAAACGCTATACGAACTAAAGTATATTGAGTCTTATTATAGGGATATTAAATATATTTCTATCCTTTCTAAATTTTTGTTTAAATTTCTTAGCAGGGTAATGATATTCGGAACAACCAGCATGAATTATCTCTTAAGAATTTCATTAAAATTTAGTTGACTGGCTCAATAATTCTAGAGTAAATTTAGAAATATTCCGAGTATAATACAAAATTAATGTAGAATGTCATGCTTTCAATTTCTAAAGTATTGTGATAGTATGCATCTCTGTTTATTATGTGCAGAGCATGTTGAGATAATTAGCGGAATGTCCGGAAGACACAAAGGAAAGGTAATGAAGCAAAATGATGCTAAATGTGTTGCCCGTCATTTCCTGTTTCGTTCATTGTTTTTTGGCTAGTTTACAAAAGCACGGCATGCTTATCTCATTAGTATTAGTATAGTGGTTGGTTGTTTCTTGGCTAGGATAACATCACCTGTAATTCAATTGTAACATTATCTAAAACAAACTTTTTAATGTAGTTCTGAGGCCATTAGCTAATTTAAGTGGGTATGCAGGATGTCATAAAAGCTTATCATATAGAGAATTCCTAGTGACTGAAATTTATCTGCCAGTCAAACTGAATAAATCCCACTGTAGTAAAATCCCTTTTTCATTTTCTGTCATAAATAAAAAGAAAGAAGAGAGATGCAGTAAAAGTTTTATATAGTTCATATGTGCATAAGTGTAGCAATAAATAGGAGGATGATGAGAGCAAAATGTATACTAATGTGGGAGAGGGGGAAGTTAGAAAAGAAAGTTTAGAAGGTAGCTTAAATGGGTAAAATGAGGTAAGAATGGGAAAGGCTTCTTCTCTAGACACAACAAAAAGAGTGGAAGAAAGGCAAGGGAAGTAAACTTATTTGCTATTTACTAATATGTGGAGTAGGATTTTCGTATAGACAGACAAAGGGTTCTATAATGTCGGCAGAAAGGTCTAAATGGAGTTTGGCGCGTAGTTAGCGTCCTGGCTGACGTTGGGAGAGGAACTATTAGAAGAGCGGGTATTGTGTGGGAAAAGGGAAAACTTAAAAGTTTAGCTCGACAGTGACAAG
Organism: Tomocerus minor; assembly: GCA_009936455.2. Lineage (NCBI taxonomy): Eukaryota > Metazoa > Arthropoda > Collembola > Entomobryomorpha > Tomoceridae > Tomocerus > Tomocerus minor. The sequence goes on from JAAAYG020000009.1 coordinate 59,399, forward strand.
CGACAAGACAGGACACATGTTAAAACGCCTAGATGAAGCAAAACTCCGAAGACATTTCCCCAAAGAAAGGAGCAAACCACTTCTGTGGCGAAGTGTCTTGAAAATGAAGATGAATCGACTATATTCTACATGCTTGGCAATAATATTCGCTATAGAACATGCAAAAGACTGACGGAGTTTTCTAATATATTACCAAACGAACTAAAGTTGAAAAGAAAAATCTGCCGGGTTTCCTTCGGACTTCCATGGACTAATGCTTTGTAAGTTTGCAAGGATAACAGAAGGGCCGCCGACAGTCGGCAGATAGGCCCCTGTCCTTTTATTTGCTATAAAAATCCTTTTCCAATGACAAGGGATATGTTTTATGAAAAATTCCCCTCATATATAACAGGAGCGTGTGCATGTGCAAAAAAAGAAGGAATAAACTGCCACTGTGCCAACTTAGAAGCCGCAACTACCTACGTACCTACAAATTTAACAATAAAATCTACATAATATTGCAGATTCTTGTAAGGAGCTAGGAGGAGTGGCTAAAATTGCTACATAAAGAGAATGATAAAGAAGAGTGGAGGGGGAAAGCGTCGTATTATGCACAGTATGGAGAATAATAGAAATAATGATGATGATCCTCCCAAGTCATAACAATATTTCTTTGTCTTGTCTTTAGCAGGTTTAGCGGAGAATATGGAAGGAGTCCAGAAAAAAACGATCCCTCTCTCCCCGCAGACGGCAAAACACCAGACAATATGCGATACAGAAATGTGCACTTTTCAACAGGGTGAAATAAAACAAGATTCTCTTACCCAAGTCCATTGACGAAAAACTTCTCAGAGATGTAGTCACGACAATTTGAATTCTCAAATGCCAAGTAGAATTTGTAATGCTTGGACAAAAGGTCGAAGCATTGCTTAGCATTGGCACGAGAGCAAGAGTGAGTTCCACAGGCCCCGTAAATGTCAACCTCGATGTATCTACCCAGCTCGCGAGCAAATTCCAACCGGTTGTTCTTCGCCACACAGTTGGACACGAACCAGGCCACTTTTTTCGTTTTTCCTGCCCCATAATTCACAGCTGCTCGTTTGTTCAGTCCCATCATCATCCGGAAAATAAATAAAACAACAAATATTTCGTTAATTAGCATTCATTACCTTTTTTTGCGTAGAACGCATATCCAGTCTTACGCATAATAAACTTTTGATTTACGTATTTTTTGTGCCCTAGTTCCTACTTGTGTTTATTAGTCTCAGTTACTTTAATTATTGTGCCTTGTACAGTTGCGAAACTATTAGAAATGCCTCCAAGTAGGAAACAATAATAATCATTGTTATTTTTTGTGCAAACTAAAAGGAAACAAAAGTTGGAAAATCGGGACATAGTAGTTACAAGTAAATAATTTCCTTTCTCTCAATCTCGTAATGGTTGCTTTCCTCGGAACTTTCCCCCATTAAGTCCTAAGCTTGAGAAAATCATAAAATTGGAGCGAGATACACAGCAGTAGCATTGAATAAACCAGGAATAAAAACCTGAGCACTTTGCTCTAATTTTTAAAGTTGAAATTGAGCGTTTTCTTGTCTCTCTATGTAATTTTCGTGAAAAGTGGGACGTAAAAAGTATTTAAAGTCCTGGAGACACTCTCGAACTTTGTTGGCATTCAATGGCAAGTTCATTTTACTATTTACAATTGTAATAATAAGTAGAGCTCCGAGGATATTAGTAGCGGGACTCTTTTCTTTTATTGTCTATATAGCAAGATTTTGAGTGGAAATATATCTGAATGTCCTCGCAACCACGATAGTCAGTGTCATCATCATCAACAGTCTCATTACACGAACAGCATCTGCACTTTGCTCTTTCTCATCTGACAATGAGTGAGTCAGTTGATGTTGATTGTCTCTTTTGTGATCTAATTAACTGCACACTCTCCCTTTTATGTCCTCCATTTCATTTTAGAAATATTCTCAGACGAAACTAAATTTTCCCTTTAGTTTTACCGTCCATCCTTTCTCTCCTTTCTCTTCCTACCTTTGATCATTAGAGGATAATCTTTCGCAAACTATACTTTCTCCATCCACAAGGATTATATTATGTATTTTCTACTTTCCCGCTACTATTTATGAGAATATAGTGAAGCTCTTATTTTATGTTCAGCATTATTATTGGTTTGCTTAGTGGAAGCCTTAGGGATGGGGCTCACAGTCAAAAGGGAGAAAGCCGGAGAAAGAGAGGAAGGCTAATGAACGTAGCCAGAGACTGTCCCGCTAACTAAATTAAAAGTGAAACGCAAGTTGTGCACTAAAATATGAAATATTATGTTGACGTGACAAGAGAGTGGCCATAACTAGCATCTAAATACTTGTATTTATGTATAAAGGGCATAAGAGGGAAAGGGGAATTAATAAGCCGTAAAATAATTTTGCCCCACTAAAGCCCAGTCTCTTTGAATTCATTGTCGTCGTACTAAAACTATTTAGAGTCCCCTTTCTCCTTTCACAATTCTTCCTCGCTGAATCCAATAATCCTCCTTTGTGCTTTCTACACGCTTAAGGAACAGACTAAGAATGAGAAATGCTGTTTACTTTTCCTAACACACTATTGCATTATCAGAACTCACTACACTACTACTTCTAAAAGCTCTTTGTACAAACTACTATAGCCTAAAGATAATAATACTTATCTAAAAAAATAACTATTGTGAAAAAGACAACAATCTTTAAGCTTTTTCCCTACTTATTTTTTTCTTTAGTGATTTCTTTTCTTTCGATAATGGTTGCAGTTCTGAGAGTAAATGTCAACTCTAAGCTCATCATTTGTAAATCGTTATTCATATTGACCTAGCAGGATTCCCCTTATGAGAAAAATGATGAAATACTGCACAACAATTCTTGTGGATGGTAAAAGCACAATTTATAAAAAATGTCCAATACTACAATTCCCATTCGACTTCACTATACTAATGGCAAAGTTGAAGTTCAATTCTCTCAAGTCAGCTACCTACATTAGTAGAAAGGCAATAGAGCAAGAATACCAAAGCAGGTCATAAATCTTTCCAAAAGATCACGATATCACGAACGATAACCATCTGGCTATCAGACTTTTTATCCTAAACTTTCTCTTCCTGCGTAGATAGATAACAAGTAAAAGAGTTTAAATGAAGTGCAGAAACTTTCACTCCGCTTTCACCATTCTTTTTTATTGCTATTATAATGTCAGGAGTCGTGTAAACTGAAAACTTACAAAATATAACTTCGGAAACTGCTCTTTTACCTAGCTTATATACATATAAATAATTGTACAACTCACTTTTTTTGCTTCCAGTTGAAAAAAAAACCTTATTAGTTTGCAAATAAAATTTTACTCCAGACTCTGCATATTAGATATTTTACTGCTCTTAGAATCTACAGAGTAGATGAAAGAGGAAACTATTCCATAAATACAAAAAAATCATAAGTACGTATATTGGAAAACTATTGCGTCTCAGGAATCTGTTTTTACCTCATGTTCCTATGTTTAAAAATTCATATCATTTCTTATGTATAACGTCTGTACAAGACACCTGTAAGATAAAAGAGATTTTCTAGGAAATGTTACACTTATTTATTCACTGAGAAAACTCTAGTCATCAGAAAAGTCTGAGAAAGGCTGGGCTGAATTCCCCTGTGTGTCAACTATGAGTGGGCGTAAATAAAAAATACTTTGATGAAATAATTTGAAAATTACTTTAATTAGTAATAATTATTGCCTATAAAATCGGATAGAAAAAGAGACAGGGACAGAAAAAAAAGTAGGAGAAAGGATCAAATTTTAGGTCAGAGCATATTATTATTTATGATGGCAGCAATTGTAGTTAAAGATTACGACTGGACTTTAGCAAAATTAGAAGTCATTGTAAATTACTATAGGAAGGGAGTATTTGTGTGACTGTTATAGTTACGAGGGAAGTTGATGCAGTCATAAATAGTTGGATAGATAGGATTTGGCAGTATAAAAGAATGTGTGGACAGGACAATGGTGGAAAAGAGCATCCCAATCAGAATTGTTTTCCTTTGAGAAGGAAAAACAAAGGAATGCTTTGGGAAATCAGCCAAAATAAATAGAATGTCATGCTCCATTGGAGTGAACTGGACTATAGTTGAATGCAATGCACCACTGCACTTCAAAACATCTCCACTACTACTTTCTCCTCCTTTCACTTTGCATTCCCCTACACACTATTATTTATTTATTGGCAGCTATAGAACGCAGCCACCTCCCGTACAAGACACAAAAGTTCCCCTATAAATAGTGCAAGAGTCCAACTCAGCACACAGTAAAGATTCTAAATTTAACTGCATTTTATTGCTCACCTGCCACTCAATAAATGACAAACTGTGTCCCAATGGTTGACTTCCAACCCCTTTCGTCCCATTCTATATAAAAGGTCTACGTCCATCATTCTTCACTAAATATATATCTCTTCAACTGTTTAATCTAGCTGCACACTCATATAGGCTAGGAGTTTGTCTACCTAGCAATAGATATAACAAAATAATTTAATTTTAACTTTGTGAATCTAGTCAAAATACTGTTGGCTAGCTACCTAATGTTAAAAAACACTTCAATTTCAATCTGAGGACACAAGGTGTGGCGTCGCAGTTGTTTACCCTTGGCTTCAAATTGCACACATGTTACCCTGAAAAGTAGTAGCTTGCATCAAATTACATTTTTTGAAAATGTTGGTAGCCTACTTTCTTTTATTGCCAAAATACAATTCCCACTGCAGTTAAAAAAATAATCAAAAAAGTACTGCAAGGTACTTACTTGGAGGCAAAATAGTTGAAATGAATTTGTTACTTTTATAAATTTTCCTACTAGAGAATTTCCTTATTGTCTTGTACTATCGTTTTGATACAATTTTTTCAAGTGGTATAGGCTTTTCCAACTAATTTTATACTATAATTCTTGAATTTTTCAAAGAAAGTCGAATACAAATTATTTGGAGATTAGACAGGTGGATTTTTAGTCACTCCTGTATAAATGAAGCTTCTATCTGACTTCGACACAGGTGTAACTAAAGCAATAGAATTCAGGAGAACAAAAGAAATGGTATAATTTGTTTGGGGAAGAGGTGGTGGTGAAAGTGCTTTAGAATTTAGGAGAGGAAGTGCTGTGTAAGGAGATAGGGGCACTGGGAAGGAAGGGAAGAGGAGAATTTTTTGGTCGTGCTCTGAAAATCGTTTAATGGAGGGAAGAGGATAAGTGGAGCTCTCGCGGAGAAGTTGAAACGGCGTGTGCAAAATGAAATGAGTTTTGAAGCATAAATTTTGTAGTAGCCTCAATGGTCGGGTTGTGTGGAATTGGTCTCTTTTGCTGTGGCTGCTGAGAACAAAGGAACAAGTAGTTGGAGGGAAGGAGAGAGAGAGAGAAAGGACGGAGAAAGGAAGAACTAACTAACAATAAGTAAGTAAGAGAGAAAGAATATAAGTGGCTGTCTCGAAGGGATACGGTGGTGTGTTGACTACGGAAAATAATAACAGCCATTCGTACTTATTCAATGCACCATGCCATGGCTGTAGCTGTAGTTCTAGTTGTAACTAAAAGGAATTTCAGCGAAAACCGCAAAAACTGCCAGAGACAGTCGAGCGAGGGAAACTAAGGAGCCAAGTCACTCTTAAACTCATACATTCCATGATGCACACTCCTAAACATATCACATTACATTTCTTAGGGCAGGAAGGACAAGGCTAGAAGATGTCTACCTAGTGTAGTCACTCCAGTCCTTACCTCCAAACATTATTCACTCCTATTTAGTACATTATATTATTATTTCCTGCAGATAGCTAGCTATAGGGTCGAGAGAAAGTCCTGTACAAGTATTTCGTATTAGTGCAAATGCAGGGCAACACTTTTCCATTAGGTTTACCACTTATAGGTCCCTCTGCCTCGTCAGACAACTATGCTAAACTAGAGGGATACCTTTTATTTCTGCAGTCATCTGAAAGTGAAGAGTTAGCGGAGCTGGAGAAAGTGGTTGCTTCGTGGCAGAGCAGACGAAGGAGCCTAATGCAAACTATTCTTGTCCTCCTCTTAACTTTTACTCAATTTACTTTCAAGAAACAATGTTTGGCTGCTCTGCTCTTCTCTGCCTTTCTCTCTCTCTCTCTCTCTCTCTGTTAAAACAACAGTTTCAGAGAGCCGCTCACTCGCAATCAGTCAGCGCCCTTATATTCGCTTCGCTTCCTTTCCCTGCCTCTTGCCATCTCCAACCGTTCTACAAATATTAGTGAGAACAAGAGAGAATACATTCCAAAGTCATAAATGTGAGTGCGAGAATGTGTAAGACGCTCGGCTTAGAATCTAATGTAATGAGATTTCTACAAATGGAAGCTTCGCAAATTAATTCTGCCTACATAGATACAATGTACATAAATACATTATAGCCCTAGTTCTTACCTCTCTTTCTATATCTTCATATGCTCCGAATGCAAAACTAATATAGACACACAAAACACTATCATATCTACGTAGCTCTTTATTATTTGCTCTTTCTAAACACCCTCAGTTTAATATCCTTCTGAATCTCAATAAATAGAAAGCAAAATTCTCATTCACTTTTGTTTGCTACTATACTGTAGTCTGCAAAATTCAATTTGAATCTTCTTTGAGCGAACTACTCTAAACCTAAAATTAATGTAATTGAAAAAGGGGAAATGCCTAGAACAAAGAACCCTAAAATTTAGACTCAATCAAACGCTCTCTTTTATTATGTATTCATAATTTTAATAAAATATTTTTATATTCTTCAATTTTTTCCTTTAATAATTAGCCACGATTTCTAATTTGGGATTGTCTACAAAAAATAGTGTAGTTTTAATACCATAAAAATTTCCCCAATAAAATATTGGGTAGAAGGAATAAGAATAGTATATTGAGCAACTTTCTCTGGATAAAAAAAGGTTCGGTGCAGACCATTGTAGAACATAAACAATAGGCAATGCTATTGACATTTCATTAGGCAAATAGAAAGGCATTGTGAGGATGTGCTGCATTATAAATGAAGAGTATTACTTAGGAAATCTGACATCCATTTCATGGGCTCATTTATTTAGTTGGCAAATCCTTTTGTCAACTTGGGGAAACTTTTTCCTATCTAATCAAAATAGAATGACTTATAGCCCTGCCCCTCTGGATTCAGTGTAAATGACAATCTTAACCAGGGCCACTAACCACACACGAACAGTGACGGAGTAGCTAAGACTCAGCAGTAATGGACCAAGGCATTCTACCAAAAATCAGAGCATCACTTACAACTTCCCACACGAAAAAGAAAGAAATTGTATAAGTTTCCAAGTGAATTACTTTCTGCACACAACAAAAAACTAAGGAGATCCTAATGCCATGATATGTGACTTGTGTCTCTTCTGAAAGTACCAGAACCATATTATTATGCATTTTCATATTTGGAGATAAACGACAAGGTTGACAGACTCAACGTACGGAAATGAATTTCAGACACATAGCCAAAACTGACAGAGTCATATGAACAGAATTTGTTGCGCTTATATCTATTCAAATTCATCAATTTTGCACGACAGCATTACCAAAAGACATTGCTTCTTTCATGCCACTGTGACTCCATTTCATTTTAGTGCACAAGTTAATAAGAAGCCATACATCAAACAACAGACATGACGAAATGATGATGGCAAAAACCAAGAGAAATTCCTCAAAAACTTCTCAAAAAACTTCTAAATTGCAATAAAGAACTGGTAGGTAGGTGTTGAAAAATGTCTACAATATTAGAATATGCATACAGAATGTATTGATCTTGCTAACAACTTCACAAAGTAGATCAGGCACAGAATGTTACACTATCTATATCACAGACAGCTGTTTAATTTGAAATCATGGACAGAGTGAATCTCAGAATTGCAATAAAGTTTCCTTCATTTTTCTGCAAAAGTTGTATATATTTTGTTGAAGGGAAGGAACTGACTGATTTATAATCTTCCCTGCCTTTACAGCTGTGAAATTCTTAAGACAAAAGAGTTTCTTCGAGAATTTCTTTTTATTATTTGTGACATTTGTCATTCTGAAACTATCTCCTGAAAATCTTTCTGTGAGTGACAGAATACAAAATATGAAATATTATGTAAAGTAGAATTATGGAGAAAGGAGATGATTGGCATGAGGGAATCCTATTTTAGTATCCTTATTGCAGGAGCCTCAGTCAGTATATATATATGTACCTTATGTAACTATGCGAATATAATATAAGTATGTAAAATGGTTTCTCGAACTGACTATAGTTATCTTGTTCATTCTTAGACTAAGAGGGGTAATATTCCTTGGGAGTATCTGTCCAGATATGGTGGGAAGAGGATAGTAGAGAAAGGAGGTCGAATATTCCATTAATGACTGTGCCGAGTATGTCCATATTGATTTAAAAAATGTTTAGTAGTGCTTGCACAGATAAATCGAGAGTGGTTATGAATGTAAAGTGGGTGGAAGTTGAGTAAAGAGTGATAACTGCTTCGAGAGTAGTGAAGAGGAGTAGGAAGCGCGGAATGGGTGAGTAGGATAATAAGGGCTGACGATAAGCGAAAGTTGTAGGGAGAGAGAGAGAGAGAAAGGATGTTAATGGACGGATTGAGTTGGCGTGGAAAGTTTAAAATGTAAAAGTGAAAAGTACAGTAGGGCTGATATTTAAGTTGGGTCGTGAGTGAGAGAAAGAAAAAGTTGTGCTCACATTGTGGAAGTGTGCGAACTCGTTCGTCATAGTAGACCCACTTCTCGTACGGAGTGACAATATCCGAGTCGTGTCTGTAAGTAGCTGTCATATTGAAGACGTTCTTATCGATAAAGTTTTGCGTGTTCAGAGGACACTCGAGCATGTACATGATCCAGAGCTGATTCTGGAGCCGCTTCACTTTCGGATTCATGAAGACATCTTTGAAGACGACGGCGTCGGCTTTGTTCAGGTGCGCCCTGTTCCCCGTCAGTCGACAAGCATTCACCGGACACTTCTGTTGCAGGAAGACATGGCGGCCGTTGGTGATGTGGGAGCCCCAACTCATGCCCAGGCCGTAGTACAAGAGGATCGTCTTCACCGTCGTCGTCGTCTGCATCTGCGTCGAGCCGGCACTGCCGCTCGAGAAACTCGACGGAGAGTTGCCGCTAGAGGAGCCACTGACTCCTGCCGAGCGCCACCCGCCACTTCTTCCCGCCAGCGAATTTTGTTTGAAGTTTGTGATTGCAGTGGCCCCCGAGCCAGTGCCCGTAGGGGGCTGGTTACTATTCCAGTTAAAATTACTATGTACATTATTGTTGTGGATTCCGGAGATGATTGTAAGGGAACTGGTGCCAGTGTTGCTGGGGGCGGAGCCAGAACTGGGTATCGAGCCCTGAGACTCTTGTTGGTGAGCAGGGGGCGGCGGGAGAAAAGAGCCGTTCGGGTAATTAATGGGGTCGTCAAAAGCGTACATCAGCTGATCTACAATTCGGTCACTATTCGGATTGTCTTCGTGCCACAGTTTGGCGTCTGCGGCCGTCGGGAAGGAGGCGGAACCCAATTGGGCCATCTGGTATTGCGGGGACAGGTAGGGGTACTGGGGGTTGCCTAATGGCAGCGGCTGTGGGAATTTCGTTCCCCGCCACATGAACCAAGGCTTCTGACTCTCACTTGGCGGTTCGTGCTGGGAGACTCCATTTACCGAGCCTGAGGCGACGACGTTCAATTCCCGCCGAACGGGGTTCATATCTTCTTCGGTGCCCGACTTGCCGGTGCTGCCGCTGCCACTGACACTCGTGCCGCTGCTGCCGACACCCGTGGGGCCCGTCCCTCCCGAAGGACCATAGTTCAGGACTACATCGCGGGAGCTCACTAGCGAGGACTCGATGAGCTGGCCTTGTTGCTGCTGGGGGGAAAAGCCCGGGGAAAGGCTCTGCTGGGGCGGGAGGGCGTTTTGTGCCTGTTGGGACGGCGGCTGCTGGTCGTGCGGGCCATTGGAGTAGGGCGACTGCTGGAGAAGTCTCTTGACATCCTCGTTGAAGTTGACGAGGAGGAGGATGGCGCAGAGACTGCCGCAAGTGTAGAAGATGACGGTGACGCGGAGGCGTCTCAGTTTTCGGAACATGACGGAGGAGCCTGAGGAAGTTCTTTGGCGGCTCATTCCATTACAGCCCATTCCATCCGGTGTCCTGTCCTCCCAACGCTCCCCACCGACCGATCACCCGCGCGACAAACCCTTTTTTCTTCCGCTTACTAATGCTGAGACCAAGGATTTATATCAGCCGCTCTCTTCCTCCGAAAAAAGCGAGTCTGGACTTCCTTTCACTTCCCTTCCTTCTCCCTCTGTTTGCTTTTCCTGCTGGTGTGGCAGCTTTGATCTGATTATTTCTTTGAATCTGTCGTCTCATTCATTCCCTGCGAGCTAAACGCCTTCCTCGATCTCCTCGCGACTCTTTCCGCACTTTCTCTGCCCTTCCTCTATTTATATCTAAATAGCTCACTTTCAGACGTTCAATTTCATTGTGCGACCCTAGCAGGACTCTCCATCCATCTCCCACACCGTACACAGATAATATGTCAACGTTCATACAATAAAAAGCCAAGTACTTTCTTAATGCGCTCCTCGCTCCCAGTCCACACCACTCCGACTCCTCTCTCTCTCTTTGATGATTTTGCCAATCTTGCACAGCTGTCTCCCTTCCTTTGTTTTTCCGGCCGAGGAGGAAAGAGGTAGACAGGATTTCCACTCGCTCTACCAACCAGCGACGTCTTTTCGCACTGCACCAGCCACGCCAACACACGCCGTGCCGTCTCCCCTTAATGTCCCCTCCACTTCTTCGTCGCAATCAGCTCAGTTGACCGCAAACAGGAGCCACGCTGCCCAAACACATCTTCCTGACTATGACGAATGGCAAAATTAGTTTCCCCCGTTCATCCCACTACCCTCTTGGTCACCTTTCACTTCCTCCTTGCAATTTCCCCTTTCGTTCTTTCCCTTAGGCTCACGTCCAATCCCACGACTAATCTTCTTCGCGCATTCACAGCCTGCACACAAATAACAAACACACAATTACTTACTTTCATATCCCTCAAAGGGTTACTTCATAGCCATACAATGCATTCCGTCTCATTAACAACAATCTTTACTCTTCCCCGAACTGAACTTAAAGTAATGGTCGCGCTTTTGGGAATATTCCTAACAGTGTCAACTACCCTGCGCTCCTTTTTAATAACAAACTTCCTTCCGCAAATACATTCACTTTTATTACCAAATTGACATAACAACTCCAATTACTTTTCTCTTCTTAACCACTTGCCTCTTGCTTTCTACGCTAAAAGCTCAATTACAAATTAAAAGCAATATCCTATGCTGCAGAATACTTTTTATACTGCTTTTTAATTTCAAGCTATCAAGTTGTACGAAGGAAAAATAAATTACCTATATTTCTCCCAAGATAATCTACAAGTCAGTTAGAAACATATGTGCTAGGATATTATTCCCTGGAACATACAAGTTACGAGAGCTTAAATTTATTTTGTTTTGGGATAACTACATGTTCTTTACTGACTCTGCTCATAAAAATAAGGAGTCAGCACTAGATTCTCATTTTTCTAATGCTAAAGATAAATAAATATTAGTGACTACCTCCTGCCAAGACATGATTTGCAACTTTCTCCCTTCTCTGACTTTCACTTTCACTTTGGGAGTGTTGGGAATTGCGGAGCAATGTTATTGTTGGTGTCACCATGTCACTTCTTACGACAGGACAGGATGACGCTAATAATGAGTAATGGATACATAAAATAATTAGTTATCGATGGAAGCACATCTATCAACATAAAGTTGACGGCTGCTCCGAAGAAATTTTATTAAGACCTTTGCCAAGGGTCTGCATTTATCTACCTCCATTTCACCGACAAAACCATTTTTGTCACATTTTCCTTAATAAAGTAGAATCCTTTCTACCTTCACTAAATGCTAACCAGCTGGAGTCTGACTGAATGTCTATCTACAGCCAGAAACTTTATTACAAGTGCTAGAACTAACAGTCAAGCCACAGAAAAAGGGCAGCGAAGAAAAAGCCAATGGAAATTTAATTATAAAATATGAGTCCATGGACGAACAGTTGGTTATTGATTTTCCTATCATCCACTTCTTCCGAAGAATACCTTCAGGAGAAATTTCTTTATGCTCTCATTCTCACTTTCAGAACATATTGAGCTGACATAGGTAATATGGGAGCTGTTAAACTTTCATAAATAAACTTCTCTGCAATAAATCATAGTACAAATACCACATGAAATTAATAACATACTTTTATGGCCGGCACCGTGCGATTACGAGCGTATTGGCTCACTTCTTACTCAATGCATGACACGATTTTAATTATAAATAGAGAACTCCTATATAGGAATCCTCCTCCAGTCGGAGGTTAAAGTTTCCACGTAATAAATGGAGCTTCCCGCTGTCCATTTTAATAAAATAAAAAAGGCTATTCATTTTGAAATACCCACTGAATTAAAAAAAATAATTTCACGTTAAATTAATAATAATAATTACAGGATCACAGTAAAACGAATTATTTTACATAGGATTTTTTAATCATAAACATCAAACAATTGTAGCACAGACGAAATATCAGAGTTTCTGACTCAATTCTGTAATACTATAAAATGTTAATGCATCTTATCCACGCGAGGTACTTTTGTATGTAACTGCATAAATATATTAACATTATGGTCACAGAAAGAATGTTTTTAGTTCTTTGTGCATGCTGCTGCAATATCTATCACGTAATGCACAAAGCTTTTTCATCCTTAAATGCAATGAAAATGAATGCCGGGGCTGTAAGTATAGAAGGAGGAGACAGAAAGACAGAATCTGCTAATGACAATTACTATCTGTTTGATCTTTGGTTAAGAATTCTCAAGACGAAGAGTCTAGGAAATGTAATTTCCGCCTAGTTCCGTCATCTGTAACACTGTAACAGATTCAAGCTTCAGAAATAGCCTTCTTCAAAAGAAACTCGCTCATTTTATCTCGGAATTGCTTTGACAGTCTAATAACGGTTTTTATGGCTCTTCCAAAAAATATATAAATGGGGCAGAATGTGAAAGCACTCTTCCAACAATAAATGAATTAAAATATCCAGTGGAGTAAATTAAACGAACTGCAGTCCAACTAAATTAAATAGATATAATCAATGCAATGGGGAGGTAAAAGTCTATTATAGTCAAAGCAAAATAAATTAGACCCCCCTAGTGTAAGTAAATGTTCCCAGAATAGAGCGACTCGCAGTTTCCAAAATTATTTACGTACAAATAGGAGCGAGGAGTGAATAGGGCGAATAATATATGTAGTCGAATAATGTACACGGGAGTGGAGCAAAGGACTTTTAGGCTATGACAGAAGTTTTATAGACCAAGGCAAAGTTTGCATTCTTTCTCTCTTTTCTTCTCATCGTCGGTAAAAGTAACTAAATTGTTTTATGAAAGAATTCATAAACCCAAGGTACATATAATGATAGAGAGCGGAGAGACTATAGTGGCATATTCTATATACATTGCAGCTGCATGGATTCCGTTACAGTCTTCAATGTAGTAAAACAAAGTCGTAGTTGACGTAACTTACTAACTATGTAGCATAGCAGTTGCAATATATCCATAAACTTGCATATCTGCACCGAGACTAGAAGTCAGGGTGGGGTTGACACGAAAACTCACCTATGTAGGTCGTCTAGTTGAAATGAAAGTCACCTCTACCAAAAACCGTGGAACAAAGATAAAAAAGTCGAATAAAACTTGTTCAAAATGCCGAACAACAAGAAAAATTGTGCAGAGAGCTGGAAATGGAATTAGTTTCACTAAGTTAGCAATTCTGAGCAGTTCTTTTTTGCATCCATTAATAAGTACGTATTAGCACAGTATATTCAAACTGGCTACAATATGACATAATAACTATAAAACACTTCGACTTCAAAAGAACATTCTTAATTTATTATTTATAATTTAAGTAAATATTTTTGGGTTGGAATATTCCTACTTAAATATAATAATGGGCTGTTAGCATGAAAGACAATCATACCATGACCAACTACTAAAATTATTATGAAAAGGAATATTTTAGTAGTAAAACAGTTACTGTATTCTCAAGGAGCTTTAATTTAATAGTACATGATAAATAGTGCATTGTCTAAGTCGTGTATAATTCCATAGAATGTTTTTCAGTGAAAGGAGTATCAATCATAAGAACGGTGGATTTGGAGAAAGTATTATTAGGTTTTTAGTCTGGTAAATGTATAAAGAATGCTCACTTATGTAGTCACATTTTTATGTCATGTAAGACAGATTTATAGCTTTCTAATTCCATTCTCATTTTGTATTCGTAATTATTCATTGAGCAGTGAGAAGGTAGGCTCTTGTGTTGAAACACAGAAATTGTATTTAAGTTGAGAATGGAAGTCGGAGAGTAGTTTCTGCGTAAATCAAAGTGACAACTGCATTAAAATTCATGCGGTAAAAGCTGTTGTGGGATTAGTAGTGTAGCATTCTTTTATCTCAATAGAGAAATGAATTTTTGTAGATGGCTGGAGTAATGCCACAAGGAATTTTTAAATACTAGAGAGAGAATAATGTATGTGAGTGAGGAGTCGTAATTTTTTGTTGTAAACGGGAAGGAAAATGAGGGAAGGGAGTCGACAAGATTTTAAAATGTTTTTGTGCAGAGTGGCGCTAGGAATTGATTATTCAATTATGGGAATAGTTTAAAAATGGATGTAGCAGTCGGGCTGGGAAAGAGGGAGCGGGCGGGAATGGCGGTATTAAAAGTGCATTAGCGGAGTACATGGCACGTAGTGTCACACAATGAAATATCTATGGCTCCAATCATGTAAATTCGAATAACAACTGGAAGTTAGAGGCAATTCACCTGGCTATTAAGCAGTAAACTACCCGGGTAGCAGTACAATTTGCATATAAAAGTAAATAGCGTCACTCACACTACATTTATGAGAGCTGGCCATAGAATTGCATAATAAGTGAAGTCGAGTACTGCACTGGCCTTAGTAGCAGGGAGAACAAAAATGAGCCGGCCAATCCAATTCGGCTCACACTTTTCCATAGAAAATTGGGATTAGAGGCAGTCGCCGGCAAAGGCATTAGCATGCCTCCGTACACACACACACACTCTGAGTCGACTTTCTCCGTCCTTAATGCTCCATTCCTTTCTCTTCACCCATAGACCTAGAAACCTTAATACGATTATCCTTATCGCCAAGCCAGACACGAATTCTTTCCGTCCAGTTGAACTTTGGAGTGTTGGCTAATCCGTCCTAAGTAAGCTGCATTGCATACATGGCGACTGCACTACAATTATGAACTTATACGTACACTATTGTTCCCTGCACTGCCATTCCATTCTATTAGCAAATCCCTGCTCGACTAACAACTCTCCACTCAACTACTATTTATTGTGGGCTTTAGTTACTGCCCTCTGTACTGCTGTAATATAGGCACAAGTTGGAATCCCAGTTTTATAGCCACATTCAGGTATGCAGGCAAAGTTGCAGTTTTTCTTAAGATTTTTTAGCATTAGCAAGAATATATGGCTGTAAGTGTTGTTGGTAGAGAAAAGTAAAATATTGTCGGACGGAGCGTATATTATTTAGGTATGCTGTAGTAGTTTATGGAGGCGATGAAAATAATAAGGCACATTAAATCTCGATATAAATTATTCAGTGGACGTAGCGTTGGTGTTTGTTGCATAGAATGACTCCCCTTCTCCTATAGGCACACACTACGGCTATTTATGCACCAAAACGACTATCTGCGCCGATACTATTTACTGTTACTCCAGCTCCTGCTCTGTATGCATTGATTGAAAGAGCATCGTGGCTGTGCACCAATTTGTTGAGTAATGATATGGAAAGTTTCGCTTTGGAGAAAGTATTTGTAAATGCTAAGGACGAGGTGCATTATGAAGATGTACACGTAGGCTAAGTACACAACCAAAAGGGAGTTCCTTACAACTTAGAAACTCTTGAAAAATTGATCACTTATCCCATTCAATCGATATCTATGTACTACAGCCAAGGAAATGGGAAAGCAAAGAAAAGAGAGAAAGCAAGGAAAACATAGGGAAAGTCAAAGGTAAAGCCGAGCAAGAACCATTCACCGTCAAGCCCATGCTAATGCTACTAACACTCAATAGTTCCGTGTACGTACTTACTAACAAGAGCAACCCAAATCTCTCTCTCTCTTCCTCTAATATAAGCAACCTTTCGTTTAGTAGGCATTCCGACCAACACAGGCAAGTCAAGTAATGCCAGGACCAACTTATATTATGGCATTCCTTTGTGTCCTTACATTCCTATCAATCAGGGAACAGAAATGCACACATTTTTACAATTTTCCTTTTATCGTGTAGCTACTAGCTACAGAACTCTTTTAAATATTTTCTAGAGCAAAAAAAAAGATAATATACTTCGATGAACTAAATAACTGGGGGAAAGTGTGAACGAAAGTAAACAGAGGAAATTGAAAAATGAAATCTGAAAATGTATTTGGAGATGAAAAGGTTTCGGATGGGTTTTGTGCAGAACAAAAGAGCGAAACCTTTTGCACGACGCTAACAATACATATTTAAATATATTTCATGTTCTACATTACGACGTATTACAAACTAACTGGCATGTGTAGATAGACTCTGTCCGCAGCTCCAACGACTCAGCATCTATTTCTAATAGGCACTTCGTCCTACGTGTGCCTATTCCCCGTACATGTGAGACTATTTTTCTGTCTACTGCCTGCCATTCACTTCCAATTCATACATGCCATGCCATTCCACAACTATCTGCCTCTCATTCACATTCAAAAGAAAACCTTTACCTAAATATTCATACAGCACAAAGAGCAAAGGCGAGATAAACAAAAGCAAAGCAAACTACTTTCAAAAGCCCTGTTTGTCTTTCCCTGTCAACTTCAAGTGACTACGACGCAGGCAAAGCGTTGTCAGAGGACTAGCTACCTATTAAGTAATAGAACCGGAAATACATAATTCCATACTCCCATTCCATACGCTCTCCACATTTAACCAAATGCCTATACTTTAAACTAAAGAAATCACTGACTGACAGATTACATTCAAAATATTTCCTTTGCAACCTTTTCATTTTCCATCTTTCAACTTGCACTTGAAAGGGAATTTAAAAATAGCCTATACCAAATATCCCTACATGATAATGTCATTGAATAACTCAGTCGAATAATAAAAGCTTAATTAATCTACAAATAAATCAGAATCCCATATTTTAACTAGCACCAACCAATGAAAGCAAGTTGGAACCTTAATTAATAGAAACAGAATAATATTCATGGAGAGCGAGATTTAATCAAAATTTCTCGCTAGAATTAATACTAATTACTAACGGGCTAAATTACAGGACAATAATTTTCATTGCCTCAGAACATTCATAACGTTTCATCCAGTAACACCACTAATGAATTGAGAAGTCAAATTCTTTCACTCTAGAGCATGAAAGAACAACATAAAAGGATTATATTTAGGAGAGGCATTGGAATGAAATAATTTTTAGGTGTAAATAGCCACTTAAATGTCTCTTTGCTGACACGTACTGATCCAATAGATAAGTAACGTTAATGCGAAACTTTTACATTCGCTTTCCGGATTTGCTTGTCGCGTTAGAGTATCAAACAGAAGAGAACACAAAGGCTCTAATGGAAAAGTTTTAATAATTGTTGCAACTATATGGGGCAAAGCAGAGGCACTCTACTTTCAGTTGACTAGAACATGAAATCATTTTGTTTACAAATGTCTTTTGACACCACCCCGTCATTTATTTACAGAGAGTTGCCCTACATACACAAGTCTAAATGTCCAGTGACTTATTAGAACTTCATGTAATGTCCTCCGCCTTAAGTAAATGTAAAGCCAAAGTTGTTTTGCTTTAGTGCATTTACTATTATTACTACTCCCATTATGACTCCGGTAACAAAGAACTAAATTTGGGACACTTTCTTAATTTGCATGTTTGATTGTGACTATTGTTCTTTTGTTGGGGAATAAATGTAAGCTGCAATGTACTCCTTTGAAAAGAAGGAATGTACTGTAAATTAAAAGGGATGGCAGAAGAGTAGGCGCTTATAAGGGCTCATTGCTAGGCACTGGAATAATGGAGAAAGAGGGAAAACTGTTAGGGCGGATAAGGACCAAAGTTTCATTATCTAAACCGTGTTTAAATATTATTATCATAATGATAAGGAACTCAAAAGTCATTAAACATCGAAACTTTTAGTTCTCGAGCCTTTTCACTTTTCCCCAAGTTCATACAATGCCGTAGGTAGTCTATGACTGCTGAGAATAAAGCTCTACGTCCCTCCAAGTTATGTTCACGATCCAATGAAACTCTCAATTCTTGCTCAGCTCTTCTATTCACTATTGTTTGCACAAGTTATGGCTACATATATTATACCTATAGCAATCCAGGGACCACGACAGAAATTTTCGGTATACCACTACTAAATATCTAATTCAGCAGTAAGTACTAAAATCTTATAAATTGAATTAAATGCGTAGCTATCTCTATTTTTAACGTCATTTCAATAAAATGGGACTGAATTAGTATTTGATAAAATGTTTTTATAAAATCAGACAGGTTATTTTAATGCGCATTAATTAATTGGATTTGATTTGGATAAATATTATTGGGTTCTTCGATAGAGGAGTGAATTATTTAAGGTCTTTCCACAAGAAATAAACGTATTCACTAATATTTCCAGGAACTGGTATTCAGTTACACAAAGAAATAATATGTGCTTTGATGTGTCACTCTTTCATGCAAGAACTCAATGAAATTGCATTGCACATAAATTTAAGTCTATTTAACTATTTAGTAAAGAGCTTTTTGAAAGGCCCTTATTTTATATCTTACCTGGTTCAAATATCTCAATATATGCATGAACTAAACTAGAAATCTGGAAAATCCGTTTTAGCAATCTAAGTAAGTCGTTACAGTAAAGTTGGGATTTCAATTTGCATATTAGCATCAAAGGAGGACTGACTGTCTTGATTTATGTGGACTAGTTTGAGATTTGCGAGCCTTTCATCGCTTCATCATTAAGCAAATTTGACATAATATAATTGAGGTAAAAGCCGCAGATGATGGAGGATAACAGATGAACAGAGTTAGTAGTAAGTGAATTTCCTGGAAACGCAGAATGCATTACAAACAACAGAGACAGGGTTCACGGCTCAATAAATGCAAAATGAGATAGTGATCAAATGAAATCCACCTCGTATTGTTAGCCTTCCGTAGCGGAACAATTAGGAACTCTGAGTATATCTATTTACATAACTATTTATATACATTATTAGAATTTTCAAATCCAGACTACTTTATGCAAATGGAATTGATAGGCATGAATTTCTGGGGAAAGGACGAAATGGGATCTACACTGCTATGCTAGGTAGAAATCGAGGCTACTGAAGCCGGCAAAGGTAATTTAGGCAAATTACTTACAAGAATTCCTTGAAAGCTGAAAATTTGAAAACCATCTTTGTTCCATCCGCGTTGATTGCATGAAATTTGCCCAGATTAAACTAATCATAAAAGTAGAGGGATTTCTGCGGTTTGTTTCTGCTTGAAAACGAAAGAATTGAAAAGACGTAAATCTAGAAGGCCATGAATTAACTGGAGCTGAAAGCTTTGATGACTGAAGTCATCTAACCAAATGGATGCAAATTCCTTTAATCTTCCCTTTTAATGTGGCTGTTGCTCTAGTGTGGCAAGGACATTAGATAGAACTGGAGATGGAAGGTCATTGATGAGATTTAATGAAACGGCCCCACATTTTATACGACAGCCTTCGCTTTCGAACTCCTGCTCGCTCGCATTAGTTACTGAAGTTAGCCAACTAATAGGATGGAAGGCACTAAAGTTTTTTAGCTTCCTTTATCATGGAGCCGGATCCGTTATCCGTTAAGCTTTCAGAAGGTAATTAGGCAAAAAGGTCGACTCGGGCGTTGAAAGGAAGAATTAAGTTTATCCTCACCGGATCCCACTTGCTGTTACTCCATTCCCCGTTGTTTACAAATATTTTCCTAATTTTCTCCCTCCAACCATATTTGCAATTAAATTTAAACAATGGCTCGGACTTCCTTTCCTCTTTAATTAGGACTGCTTTAGCATGATCAAAACAAAACACCATCCGAATCGGGAAGCAGCTGTCAGAATTTTAACTAGCTACCCTTATAAACTGCGAGCGAGTGTCAAAGAGAAAGTACGGTCTTACTTATACTAAAACACTATTGTAAAAACTAACTCGAAAAACTTTGCACAATAGTCATTTCTTGAAACGTCTATTATAACGGGACTACTATTAAAAAACAATGCGACTAAATAAATGTAATGGTGGAAGTAGATCTTGTAAAGAAAAATACTAAGAAATAATCTGTCAGTTTAGCCAATTTAGTCAAGTTTTCATGTTTCTAATATAATCAGCCTAAAATAATCTATTTTTTTAATCTTTTCAAACCGGATTGGATGCAATGCTACGTGGAAATCACTTTGATTTTCCTTATAAAAAACATACTAAAATCAAATAAGTATCTCCATCCTAACGCACTTGTTTCACTAGGTCAATATCCTGTTATAAAATTGCTTCCCTCGAGTGACTGATTTAGATGCTCATTTGCCAAGTTCTCGTATTTATTACATTTCTATTTGGTATTTGAACGGACTTGGAATGCTTGGAGCCAAATTTGTTTTTGGTTTTGTATCTCGGAACATTTGTTTGGCTAGGAACCAACCTACGCATTTATTATGATAATTAGCAAACATGCTCGTATATGCTGGGAGCTCCAGACTTTGTCAATAATCAAAGAATAAATAGGAAGCGCAGATAGTTTCGCATGATAGTCTTCCCTAACGGAGGACTAATAAAAAATCAGTTTATCCCTGATAGGTGGCTACCAAATTGTATTTCGTTAGACATTCTACTACGTAAGTGAATATAAGTACTAAAGTAGTATAGCTTTATAGTATATAGAATAGCTGACTGAAATAGCAGATAAAAGGGGTTCGCACATGGAAAAATGATTATTGCAAGATACATAGCTCGCTAGGATCCAACTAATTTCTGTGTGCTATAAGGGAGCTAAAGAGCATAATGGCTCTGTCTATGAATGCTGTGAAGTTGTGTGTGAAGGCAGGAGATGTATATCGAGCGTGAATATAAAGCGGAATTAGCACATCTACCTTTACTGGCTGACGATCAGTGGGATCGGTAATTATTAAAATGAGCCCTGAGTAATGAAATGGGTTGCAGTGCATTGATAGAGAGGTGGGTAGGGAGGTTCGGCGGGTTTTTGGGCTATCTGAGATGGAGGTGGATATAGGAATGGGAAACCTCTAATTTCCTTTGTAGCCTTTTGTCTTGGGGAGGGAAGTGGAGGAAGGTTGGAGTCGATGTCAAAGTAAATGAATGCGACGTGACACGTCGTGCGGTGCTTTGGCACATCTATTAGTATAAGCATTCACAGCAAAATACTTATCCTCGCTGAGTTATGAAAAGTTGTAAGCGTTTACTGCGTATTTATACGTTATAGGGATTAGGGGAAATGATTAGCACAGAAATGGGAGAGAAAGCCTAACTTTCTCTAGAAAGCCAAACTGGGAGGTAGGACTTAATTGAATTTCCCATAAGTCTCTCCCACTCGCTCACCATCACTGACTTTGTCCTTTCGTTACGCTCTCCCTCTTATTTACTTACATAGACACATTAAAGATTCAATAGCTCATCCACCTAAACTACACCACACTCTACAGATATCCTTAATTTCAGCTTTCACTTTGAGATGATCATCGGGTCGAGGTGAGACGCTGATAGCCTTATCCCCTCATATAGATATCATCAATTACGTTGTCCCTGCTCCGACACACTACCGCCGTATGTTTATGTATATGTTGCTCAGAACTCCAAGTTCAATCATTTTGCCTCTCAGGCAAATACCTAATGCTTTCTCTAAATAACATTCCTAAATTGCGTGATGAGCTCAACAGAACCATTTCAATTTATAGAACTTCCAATTTCCTGTGGAAATTCAATTGCTGACTTCAATCCCAAACAAAGGATAGCTTTCACCTTTTCAAAACACATAAAGAGACATAACTCCAAAATGTGCCAGTTTCAAGTGAAACTTATGAATACGATATAAAATTTAGATTTCCTGTAGCCTATAAACCACTTAGCAAATGCAATGCCAAACTTGACTGTGATTGTTGCATATTTTACGTAAATTCTCTTTCTCTGTAGGTCAGTGATATAATTTACAACGGAGCAAAATATTCC
>JAAAYG020000009.1:81852-97908 GCA_009936455.2 Tomocerus minor
TATGGCCGGCTTTGGTGGAGGCTTGGTGGCGTACTAACGCAGAATATCATAGGCTGATTAGACTTTCGAGGGGCCTGCTACCAACTTTATCAACTACCATTACCAGCGTAGAAAGTTAAGAAGCTTAACTCAGGTACCCAGACATTTCGTCGGCTGCACTGCCTCTTTTGAATATCAACATTCATAGACTCGACAGTGAGAATAGTAACATCGACAAGTTTAAATTGCAGCTTTTCATTCAGGCAAATTCTCATATTTATTCACAATCGCTAGTAAATGTCTACGAATATCTTGTTAAGTAAAAAAAATCGATGTTGTATATAAGGTTGAACTTTGATCCTATTGAATTTTTATTTTAGGCAACCTAGCTACAGTTTGGATCGACTCGATTCGGAGATATCACAGACAATGCTGTTGTACAGGTAACTGAATATATGAATACATACATACGAAGAACAATACCTTTTGCTTAGATACAACCACCCTGAAGCTTGGAACAACCCAAGAAATGTAAATTTCTGTTTGTTATAGGCACGTGGTCGTCGTGTTGTGCACTATGTTCCTTATAGACTTGCATATCGCACAGTTGATAGAAGAAGAGGGTGAGCCAGTTATCACCAAACCTTCTATCCTGAACCCAACATCCGTCACACACCAACATTACTATAATATTAACAATTACTTTAACAATACTTTCTTCCCGTTTTTCCATTTTCTTCCGAATTGGACCACTGGTAATGAAAGTACATTTTCGCCTCCTTTAGACACAGAAAGCAATATAATATAGAAGTTGCGTACACTTACCTTTACACTTACATTTAGGATTTTCTGCGAAGCGAATGTCAAATGTTAATGCATCACAAGTAAATGAAAGTGTAAGTTGGTTCGCAATTTCCATATTATATCCTACTTTCAAAAATTTTTTTATTATTAAGAGGCGAAGTGTACGTTTTATATACAGGGTGTCGCTAAATGAATAATCCACATTTTGACCCTTAATAACTTCTAAACGGATTGAGATATTTCAACAAGATAGAGTGCTCCGTGAATTGCTGTGGAAGTAGTGGACCAATTGAGACAGCCTTATTGATAATGCTCTTTGGTCATTAACCTTTCTCATCCATTTTATTGCTTTAATGGCCTCTCAGCAGCACCCTATCTTGTTGAACGCCTTTCCACGAAAAACTCATTGAAATTCATTAATAGGGTTTGAAGTATGGAACGAAAAGTTAACACGACTTTTGCCAATAAGAATTCGGAGAATTTTTTTGAATTAAATATTTATCCCTAGGCTACGTTAAATACTTTCGCATGCCTTGTAGAATAAAATAGGTATGAACCTAAAGTTATTGTAATTTTATCCATTGAATACATGTTATAATTGTATTAATGATACATTATTTGTGCAAGCTATTTGAAAATTATATAGTTTTGATATTTTAGCCAATGTATTTCATTGTAGGCATTGTAATACAGTAGTTTCTTATTTTACTATTATGTAAATCAATCATTGTTTGACATTATATAGTCTGTTTTTGTTTATCATCTTCATTGTGACTTCGAACGATGTCAATATTAGTTTATTTGTTATCTCCAATTGCCCTACAATTTTGGATAGACAATTTCAGTTTTATTGTCTGCTAAAATAACTCTTGCCTTTTCAACTGAGAAAGGAGCCCCCAACAAAAGGCCATTTAGGCCAAACAATTTTATATCAGAGAGTGTAGTTTTATAACACGCAATGGCAGAAAACCACTTTGAGAGATTTTAAAACTGATTTCTTACATTTCAGATCAAATTTAACGTCATTCATTTCCTAAATTACAATCAAATTTTAGATTGCAGCAAATACAAATTGGCCCTGTAGATATAGTTACATTGTTTTGTTCAAATGGCTCTAAGAGCGGAAGAGAGTGTTTCACCAGATGAACTTGGTTTGACTACTAATGGTTAGGAAGACTAAAAAATTTCGAAGATGATACACGCGTACCTACATTACAATACTACTTTTATTGTACATTATATTTAATTTCACATTACTACCTACTGAAATTTCCAATGCTATGATTGTTTTTCTCTATTTTTTTGTTAATAAACTTAAATGGACATTAAAATATGTTTATTGTAATTTCTTTAGAAATGGCTCAATAACCACATCACCTTCTCTCGCTTACAAGGTGGGGGCATAGGGATTTTTGCTCCGTTTTTTGCACCCAATTTCATGCTATCAATTTCCCTATGTCAATGTTAGGTAAATTGGATGAAGAAACTAGCTTAAATATCTTATGCATTCACCACAATCTCGCAAAATCACTTTTTTGTCGTTCACAGGACTGACATCAGGTTAGATTTAAAAATTGCTTAAGACTACACTTCAGGCCCTCGGCCCTCGGAAATATAATATTTGAAAACGAAATAGCAACACCATTAAAACATGTATACAATAATAAACAGATAGTGTTACTTGCTATGAAAAAAAAACATTTTAGGAATTTAAATGAACAATTGAGGAAAAGAAAATGAAAATAGTTATGATAGATGCCGTGTAGAAATCGTAGGGTCACCCTTTCCATTGATAAGCACTGGAGCAGCAGGAGCTGTCACAAAGGTCCATTCTCCTGCGGCACTAGTACTTAGAAACGAAATAGGGATTTTTCTCCTTCTTCTCAGGCGAATATGTCGCTGAAGATGTCCGGATTCCAGGAAAGTATTTCTCCCTTATTCAGAAGAGATTCCAAAGAAATGAGGAGATATTTATCTTGTGATTTGAGTGAGGCCAGGATACAGAGCACTGAGTGTGTGTGAGTGTAAAGTCAGTGGGATGAGTACTGAAATTGAGAAAGTGAGTGACATTGGTAACGAGCAGGGCAAGTGGGATATTTTATTCTTGGTTGATAAAAGAAAGAGTTATTAGGTTGTTTGTTCGTGTAACTAGGAGAATGATATTTATGTCTGATCTGCACTCCCCCAAGTATAATCGAGGATGAAAGAATAATAAGAGTGTGAGTGAGAGAAAGAGAGAGACGATCTGTCTGTTCTTCAGAATCACCAGCTTAAATTCAGTTGTGGGTGTTTCTTTCTGCTCTACAATTAAGACTCTTAAAATGTGTCGCTGAACAAAGAGGAAAAAAATATTTTGAAAAGAGCAATGAATTTAGAGATCGTCTGTGTCAGGTTCAGTGGTGGTCACCAGAGAGATGAAGTTGACAGATCGGGAGTCGAGCACTGACTGAATGACCGAGCGTGGATGCTCCGGAGGAATATTTGAACAAATGGACCAAGACAGGATGTGACCCTTAATGTTCTCGAATGGTGGACGATGATGATGATTAATAAATGCTTCCAGTCAGAGTCAGGCAACTGTGCATTGCATATCAGATCATTTATAAGAGGAAGGCTGGCATGGGGTAGGCACTCCACTGTCTTGTCCTTAAATCCCTGCTTCCTTTTTTCATTCACATCAGACTCCGCTCAATTGAACTCTATGAGATGATTAAGAGGCCTGCTCTGACTGCCTCTCTCCAACAAACACTCTCCGAACATTATATGCATATATATTATATAATATATGTTCATATAGTAATCAGAGCCCTAGCACAATCTCATCTACTCCTCATATCCATTTACAAAGTATTTTTATTTACGGAGGAGCCTCGTATGAATCTGTTCATAGATCTCTATCTCCTGCATATCTGAATGTGTGTCTGTACAGGAGCAACTAATGCTAGTTAAATAAACTTTTCTTGTGAAGCAGGGAGGCAGGGCATGAGTTGTCATTGCCTCACTATGACCATCGTCACGATCTTTGATTGAGAGAGTGTAAACGGGCATTCACAGGCCAAGCACCCACTTGTACGTAGTTAAATCCTCTCTGTACTTCCACAGAGTCAACAGACAGAGAGAGAAATGTAACAGTATCTCCGACAATCACTGATCAGTAGCTGACTTATTTCTCTAAAGCTGCCCATGTCCATCATATCCTTCTTGCACCCTCTTAATTGAATGTAATTTATTTATTCAGCCTTTCCTCCACCACACCAGCTACTTTTTAAACTCACTTCTCTCTCACTCCAGATATGCATGGACGGAAGGAAAGTATGTACAGGCTCTGATATTACTCGTCATTGTGTTTACAACGTCCTACTCTTAAATAACCAAGAACATTTATCTATAACTCTCGTCTCGTCTGAATAATAACTATAAAGTACAGACAGAAACTCTGCAGCAAATAGTTAATAATATTAGTCTTCCAACTCTTTATTCAGTACTGGAACGGTACTGTATGCGACAGAACAATCTCTTTGTCTGTCCCTCTGTCTATCTGACGGCAGAAATAATTTATATTGGATTTCAAAAACAGAATAACGTTGAAAGCGTTTTTTAAAACACTAGTAAGCTTTCTGCCAACGTCAAAGTTTATATTTCAACTGGTTGAAGACATGCGTAAAGGAAAAAAAAGTTTCATAAATTCATTTTAGTAGCTTGGTAGTACACGTAGTACTTAATCATTGGTAATGTCGCTTGCCTGCACTACCTTAATAATGCTGCTCTAGATGGTTATTTGACTATATCAGGGCAGTTGTTGATTGGATTCCTGGTTGGTTCACCAACAGTATTTTCGGTTATTTCGCTACTGCTGTTATGCCGATAGGTTTACAATGGTTTATTCCTTCTCTCCCTTTCTGTTAGTTATTGTGGCCAAATCTCATATGCACACGCAGATAATATTAATAGCAATAATATAAATCCACTCATCACACGCCACATACTTTGTTTGTCTATAAGGCAGCAGTTCCCAATTTACAAGCCAAGCCATTACAATTAAAATACAACTGTTCCTTTCCATGCCCCTTCCTTTCAAATATTATAGCATCATGTGCTGACTGACACTGCTGGGCTTTCATCTTTCATCCTCATCACTTGCTAGTTGGCATCAACATAGATTTGTTGGCTACCACTCTGCATCATATGCATCATCCCTTTTATTTATTTGGCGGATTTAGCTTTAAGTTATAATATAATAATGTCATGTCTGTTTGTAGATATACTCTTCATTATTAACCTTCTGCGCATCTTATTTTTTTAATTCCAATTCCCATTCTAGCCTTCATTTTCAATCTACCTCATCGATGCTCTATCAATCTAAAATATCCCACTACTAAAACATAGGCTATCAAACAAAATTTTCATTTGGAACCATAGAATAAACCTCAACACATCTTTACCGTTTGTTGACAGTATATTAGCATGTTAAGACTATTTTTCTCTTTGTTTTATCTGTAAATTGTACATGGGCTTTGACAGCATCATTGTATACCAACAATTCTTGCCTATATTAATATTTACTATATTACCCATCTTTAGAATGCATTGTTCATCTATGATATTGACAGTATAATGTCTAATTATACAGTTAAATGTAGTTATTTTCTATGTTAAGTTTTGATTCAGGCAATACTCACAATATTCAGGCATTGCCGGTAGTGTCTGGCGGGTTTCAGACATCATCGTTAATAATTATGATCTGCGGATAAATCCATCTGTTATGTTGCTGATTATGTTGTTGATGATGATGATGATGTCACATGATTAAGCCCAGTAAATGTTCCGTTATTCCAGTTTCCAGTAATACTCGATTATATTGCTAACTTTGAACGAAATATCCTCATTAGTAACAAGTGTCAACATTTTATGGTTTAAACAGTTTTTAGAGATTAATGAAGTTGCAAGGAAACGGAATTCAGGAGTTAAAGTAAGTAAAATTGACCTAAAATTCTCCTGAAACTTGTAAACATGGAAAATTTAAAACGAAAGACAGTTCTTTGCTTCATATTTTATTTAGTACTTGATCTGATCATATTATATCTGTACAAAATCGAACTTTGGATATCATACACCCTTACATTGTTATTACAACTACGAAAATATATAGATGGTAGCAATGACTACGTAATTAAGAAGTATATATTATTTAACCCAAACCCAATTATTATATAGATACTAAGTATCATGAAGAGCTTTTGAGATATTCTCCTAAATTACAGGCAGATTTATAAAGAAACTAAAGGAAGTGTGAATTAACTGCTCACAGATATATTAGGTAGCTATCTTTTATTTGAAGAGACATTGTCTGTTGCTCCCTTAAAAAAATAATTTTTCATATGGGATAGTGTTTTAAGAGAGTGATTATGAGTAATGACACATCTGCAATTAATTTATGCTGCAACCGGATCGCTATTGTTGTCCATTTGTATTTCGTTTCGATGAGTTAATAGAGGAAATGAAGGGCTCGTTTCATTCATTCACTTGGCATTGCCGAGCTAAAGTAATCGCTCCTCAGAATAATGTTATGAGGGTCCTCTCCTCTCCCCGACCGCATCCTTTCTCATCGTCGTCATCATTTGAAAAACCGGAGAAGAGGCAGTTGCATCATGCACTGCACATTGCAAACTGTATAGCTACTTAATCCCATTGAATCGCTGATGCACCGACACATTCATGTGCCATCCAACATAATAAGTACAGACAATTCACAATGTAAAACAAATGGACTCCTGTTGTTACTTTAGTTCTCAACAACAATAGATCCAACGTCCTATAAGTAAAATAAAATAACTGACAGAGCAGACTATTTGAGACGAGATCATTTTACATTAGCAACTTGAACTAATTAAATACATCCTCAATTCCGTAAGTTCAAATTTCACTTCAACTCCTACGTAAATAAAATTCATTTTTCCAGTTCTATAGGAGATTTAGGTGAACACTGACGAAAATGGGAAACATGGCAAAACTATTGGTGCTAAAAACATTTCTATGCAGAATAAGAAAAAATAAATTAGGAATAAATCAAGGTATTTGCTCATTCTATATTATTCGCCATAGTTCCTTTGATACTATTCCACAATATTATTAGTTTGTCTCATTTTCAAGCAAAATTTGTTATTTTAATTTTATGTTATGTTATATTTTTATGATGAGGGACGGAAATCTTTCACCTTTAGATTGAAGTTCCAGTTACCAAGATACTAACAATATCGTGTATTTAACCATGACTGCATTTCAAAGCCGGATACATAGTACTGTGCTCCAAGAAATTATATCGACTCAATTAAAAAAAATAAAGATGTACCTATTTTCATCTATAAACATTCTGGGATTTTTAAGAATAAAAAACTTCGTAAGATATGAGAAATCGTTTATAGCTTGTTTTTCCGTTAGTGCATGAACGTAGGATTTTCAACGCTTTTTAAATTGGAATTCGAAATAAAATGATGCAGATTGAAATCTGCGGTTTTACAAATTTGACGATGTAGGAGCTACTGAAGTTATGTGCTAATGCCGTTTATAATATAGGACTATAATTTATGTAATTAATTAGCTTGCACATACCTATAGCGTATCAAGTCTCTTCAAGTTTCTAATTCTTTTGTTAGGTGTGTTCACAAAGGATATTTATTGATTGTTTCACCTTAGTCGAAAGTTGAAACTATGATACAGTTGTGTGCCCTGTCTTGGATAGCTTCAATCTGCAACTTACTATAATGTAATTCATGATTGTGCATTTCACTGTATGATTACGAGAATGTTATTGAAGTTTCTGATGTGGCTTCCTGGTTTAGCTGTTCATACACATTCAGTTCACACATGGAGCAATGTTAGATCATGATACGGAATATGAAAGTGCCTAGATCAAGATCAGAAAGATTTTTTTCAATTGCATTTAGAAATAGAGGTGTTGGCAAGAGTCAACGTTTATGAATACTTACTACTTCCACACTAAAATGAATGATGAGGATCATTTTTATGTAGACTGTATTAAATTTATTTACGTTGCGTACTAAAACAAATTATTTATTCAGACAAAATTAATTTCATTCATCAGTCCTATGAAATATTATTATATGATAGATTGTACAGATGAGGATTCTGTCCATGGCGAGGAAGAGTAAAGTGCGACGGCAGAAAATATTGTGAGTTGAGGTGAAGTGAGAAGAGGACGGAACTCGAGGAGGTTAAGCAGTAGAGCGCGGGTGGTATTTCTCATTTTGCTTTCACCTGCGGCGCTACTACTTAGCCACCATGAGTCCGAATTATCATGCAGGCAGGCAGAGAACTTTCACGTCCCAATGTAACCTCCTTCCGTCTCAAAGGGAATTAATTGCTTCTTTATTATCCGAAACTGTGCATTATGCACCTGCAAAAAATTAACATGACAAAACGATAAGTGCAGTAGTCCGTTAGCACTCTGTGTACAGAAGACACATCTACAGATCCATGTTCATAGCCAAACTCCCATTAAATAAACTCCAATGTCAATAACCATCCTCATAAAACTTACCGTAAAACTCCATAAAACATCATTTACGACTAGTAGGCAAACTGAATCTCATAGATGGACAGAAAGAACATACGTTGCGGGCGACTATACAAGTTTTTGTTAGGTACGTAGCAGAAATTATTGTAAGCATCAGAGTTCTGCCTATTTGTTAGAAAATAACGTGCCGTGTATTACAAGTGGCCTAACCACCTATCTCCCTACTTGTAAATTCTCTTTCTATTTATACAGATTGAGTCTTCATATGAAACTGCATTGTTGTATTTTACGATTTTCTGAACGTCATCCAAACTTAAGAATAACATAGAAAAGTATGGCAGAGGTTTGCAATACACTTCTATGTTATTCTTCAGTTTGGATGACATTCAGAAAACCATCAATTGCTCATCGATGATGAATAGAAATTTGTACGTGATATTTTCCACAGCTCTGTTCTGTACCGTATGCATGCGTATGCGTAATTGATTGTGATAAAAAATATGGAGTAAGAGCATACTGCAAGTATTGACGTGTAATTTTAATTCCTGGATAATTACTAGTAGTAGTACTACGTAGAGTCATTCACGACTCTCTTGCTGCTAAAGGACTCGAGTTGAATGTGCTCGGTGCTTTTGGGAACTCACAAATAACAAAAGTATCTCATGAATAGAAATTACTGCATCCAACAGTCTCTTCATGCACAGAAGGATCTTATAAATGATAAACTCTACTAAACCTCACATCTACCTACATGAAGTTAGAGAAAATTATGCAAAATCACCTTTCTTGAACACAAAAGTTATTCACCAGCCGAGTATGTAGCATTGAAAGAAAAATTTAGCCATTTGTCAAAATGTTAAACTATTCTCTCAAAATCAAATGTCAATCATTTAGTTCCTAAAGAACCTGCACCTTTTCTAAGAAAGATATTAGAATTGAGTAGGTATAATAGAGAAGAATCTGTGTCTATATTTGTGGTATTGCACATCGAGAGCACTACAATAACAAATATAGACACAAAAGGTTCACTGAGATTATTTAATGTCCATTTAGGTCACGGACAAAGTTTCTAAATCCATTCTAAATCAGCGAAGAATATGCGACGGAGCAACTGGCATATCAAAATCAGAGAGGAGCTTAAGTATTTTGTCAATCAAAACATTTCTCTCTCTCTAGAATATCTGGTGCGTTTAAAACGTGGCTAATGATGAGCCATCTCTGAATAAAATCTTCATAAATCATCGTAGCAGCCTAGAAAACTACCTAGGCTGTTCCTCACACTCTCACATCCTATCAATTTGACAACACTTTGAAATATCAATAGAAAGTAATTGAATGTCAATGATTGTCTAGTAATATTAGTGATGGAAATAAACCTTACCAATAACTGTGCAGAGAGTTGAGTGAGAGTGACATGCCACAGTAGTCGAATAATTGTTGATAGAAAATTCTTTGTCACAATGTAAAGGAAACGAAGAGGGAATGAGAGATGATTTCACTAAGAGTTTGAGGCAGAGAATATTTAAATTTATAATTTCGTAAGAGAGATAAATAAGTAAGGAGTGCAAGTGTTCCAACAAGGAAATGCTAACTACTAGAAGAATTGGAGATGGTAGTTATTGCCAATGAAATCCGAACACGACTGATTGAATGAACTGCTCAGATGAAATATGAAAACTGAGAAATAAATTACCTGGGCTGGCAATGAGGGAGAGGTGAACAAAAGAGCAACTGAGTAAACTAAATGACAGGATCAATTAGGTGGATTCCAACCAATTGGAAGTATCGAATTATTTTGTCAAACCTGAGCAGGAGGTTGCTACAGATTCTACTAGAGAACATTAGGATCCATGTCTGTCAATATTGATGCCACCATATAGAGCGGATGGCTACACACACAAGAACCAAACTCTTTTCTATACACTCCGTTCACTTTAAATATTTCTCCTAGCCACATAATTTTATTTTATCCTATTGACAAATGCATGTATAAACCTTGTTTTTAGTCTCAAGTTTCATACTTTTATTAATGTATCTTTAAGTATCTCTCTGTACAATTGCAATCCTCATTATTATCTCTTTTCAGTCGTAGTAGCTGCATTATATGCGAGCAGATATTCTAGATATGAGTTATTACATGCCAGATATTAAGTCTGTCTGCGTATTGCAATGCGAGACAACTGCGCGCAATAATAGATACATACATAGCTATGTACGTATGCACAGTGACGACAGTGAGTATTATATTACACCTTGCTGGCTAGAACCAAATGAATTGCATCCACCTTAATTCTTCGTGTCTACATTTTACGAGCAGTCTGTCTCTGGATATTTGTGCTGTATTTGCTAATCGGAAAGCCTAATGGATCTTGCTGAGCAGATTTTGTTCCTCTTACCCAACCATTCAACCCAATATAGTATAGTCGACGCTTACTAATCCTCCAATCACAAAATCTTTCTTCTATTACTTAAAGCATGCACTAGTTAAACTAGGAATAAATGAGGCAACAAAGCTTTTAGTTAAACGACTAAATGTTTATAAGATTCTTCACTTTTGAATTTGATCAACAACGCGGGGGTTTCGATGACGTTGTTAGGAACCTGATCCGAAAGTTGAGGATCTTGTCATCAAGAAAAGAAATTCTAATGAAATACAAAGGAGAGCCCAGTGTGCTTGCGAATCTATTTCTCCATAGTTCAGCACATCTTGTTTAACGGCATGTAAATCGTGTCCTAACATATTCCTCCCAAACTAATTCAACGTGACAGGAAAGAGAGAGAGAGAGAGAGAAGTCTGTGAGTACTTATGAAATGAACGACTGCTGTCTGTTGTTAGTTGTAACCTTCTGCATGGAATGATTTTCTAGTTATTAATGTATGCACAGTAGTAGGGCAATCTATAGTCATTAAGATGAGTGAGAATGTGAGGACGATAATGACTTCACTAATAATCTAATACCTTAGCCATAAATAAGTTTCCATGTCTCTGCCCCAGCTTAATATGTCTGTCTTGTGCCAATGCCTGCGACAGGACCTGGCAAC
The DNA here is from genome assembly GCA_009936455.2 of Tomocerus minor. Classification (NCBI taxonomy): domain Eukaryota; kingdom Metazoa; phylum Arthropoda; class Collembola; order Entomobryomorpha; family Tomoceridae; genus Tomocerus; species Tomocerus minor. Next base: position 93,212 of record JAAAYG020000009.1, read on the forward strand.
ATGCAGCTACAGCTCAACTCACTTCTGGAGACTCACAGTCAACAGCCCCCAACAATCCTACGCACATAATCCACTCTGATAATATATTGATGTATATTTATAGGTTGAACCACACCAGATATATTATATCTCTACTAATATATGTTAATTTCTTGTCAACTCCTCAATAATACCAACCAGCCTATTTATTTTCTGTTATTTGTGGGATGACACTGTTAATTTATTCCACTCTTGGTTCTGATAAGGTATTAATAATTTAAATTCACAGTTCGATCCAAAGCCTGCTACTATTATCTATCTGTAACTGTGAAGGTGTATTAGAACTTATTTTTTTGCCAGACACAAGTCTAAATGCTAGCTTTACTCCCATTACTTGCTCATTCTGCTTTGTTTCTCCAGTCAAATAAAAAAAATCACATGAAGATCGTGAGTGTTGGTAAGAAGGGTCGAATACCCTGTAGGTATGCATTTTCTGTACTTGTACCAATTGAAGATGTATCGTAGTAGTAGCGTGACATAGTTTGGAGGACTGTTGTGTCCCTGACTCATCACCCCCACACACTCACAACCGGCAATACGTCTTTATCTTAATAGAGATCAAATGACCATTGGGGAAAAGGACGCATTAGTAGTAGGAAAGGTCATCAATTCTGACTCTCATTTATTATGCATCCTTAACTAGAGCTATTAACATGGGCAGAGAGAGACTGTCTCAACTCTACACAAATGTCTTATCCTCACTTACGGACACAATTCTTAATGTCAGCACAATAAAAGTTAACTGCACAACTTTTGTTAATTGCCAGTGTTAGCACATGCAATTCTGAATACATCTAAACGCACCACAAAACTAACGAAAATAATGTTCAACCAATAAAATCCACATTCTATCTATTAAATACAGAGATAATTCATTTCCTGCAATTCACCCTTGCTCTGGACAAAGGCACAGATACAGGGAACTTATTCGTTTAAAATCTCTTTTATGCTTACCCTTAGTGTCCCTTAGTCATCTGAGGGTCTCTGGACGGCTCTGCTCTTTCAATGCAGCATTTATACAGAAAAGTCTCCAGTACTAAATATACAAGTGAAATTGAAACCTTTGTTCCAGTCTCCTTACTTAAAAACCCTCAGTGGACTGCACAGTGAAAACAAATGTATCCATAATCCCTTGTCAAATCGCATCGAAGATCTGTCCATCGCATCGTTCTGAAGAATCCATTTCCTGTTGCCTTATCTGTAAAAATAGCTGAACCGATAATATTTAATTGTTGCCTTCATTTCTAAGAAATTTCGCTTTTGACTGTTTGTTTGCTGGGATATGCATTTGCTGGCAAATATGAAACCTCCATAACTTTAATAGCAAGTCTAATAAAGTACAAATGATTGTGCACCATGAAAGCTGTCGTACACAATTAGACAGAGAAGTTGTTTATACGAATGTACTTACATCTACCTATATTTTATTAATTCTATGAATATGGGATATGAACAAGGAAGTTATTTCCTTTGCTAATAAATTAATTTAAGTTGAATGGTTATTTATCTAATAACACAAAAAATAAGCTACCAGCCATATCTATAAACTATGCAAACCTAATATTTGTGAATTACACCGTTATAAACACTGGTTTCATTTCCTATGAGATTACGAGTAAGGTGGCTGCAGAAAACAGTGGAATATTTACTAAATAAAAGTTACATAAATGAAAAGACACGTGACACAAATGTCTACTATGCAGGTACGACAGTTAAAAGAATAAGCCAAGCTAAGATATCTACAGTAGCAATTTGTTAAAGTGCTTTATAAAAGTGATAGTCTATCAGTGCAGCAAGTTAGCATTTTAATTCCTCCCAAATGCTCCAGATAATAGTGTAAGCATTATGATAAATGAATTCTTTGACTTGACTGACGTGGCACAAATGGTTTTCACCCTGAACAGAAATGAAGTTGGAATGTGACTGTTGCGTGCTCCTCCAATTAGAATCCCATCAACCATTTTGCACACTAGCAGACGATATGGATATTAATACTGTGCCCATGTTTCTTAAAAATGATGATGCTTTTAATTGATGCATGTGAGGGAGAATTAAAAAAAATGAAAAGTAAAGGTTTCTACGGATTTGTACCAGTGCCTCCTGCAAATGAAGTGCTAGCATGAGATGCAGACAGCAAAAATTACGTGGATACGTTTGATTCGCTTTAATGCCGTCTTTATTGCAACCACAGAGTTAATTCCCTTAGAAAGAACCTCCTTACCAATCGCTACTGCTATGCTAATTATCGTACATCATTATACAGTTGATCAGACATATTTTCTGGCTACATGTTATTAATATACGTACACATTGAAAAAGACGCATGTAGCTTCTACTTACATTTACATCCACTTCCACGTACAATGTTATACAAGCAAAGCATTATACCTTATACCAGCACTGAACTTAAAGTACATACATAGACACATGTGTGTAAAGTAACTATTTAACAATAGCACAATTGTTATAACATGACGAGCCTAGGATGTGGCACTTGAAGCTATAAAGTAATGTACGCATTAAATTATGACATAAGAGTACATACTAAAAGAGGCAAACTACGTGTAAGTAGTTGGCAGCCAGGTGTTTTAGAACAATAAAATAGCAACATGGTTTTAAAACGGTAATGATTGTTTGGGGTATAGTGAGACCATATTGGAAGGTACAATATACACTAGTAATTTATTGCAACACTTGTTTATTCATTAACATTTGTATAGCTATTCGTTATTAGTATTATGTGGCCGTCTATTGTGTTTGAACTGTCATGAGTCATAACGAACAGGAAATAGAAATATGATTGAAATAAAAAGTCGGGTACACTGGACTGGCTGTATGTATTTCCTTATTGGAGTAATTTGTAAGTTAGAGCGAGAGACGGCGTAATCGAGCAGGCAAGGAGAGAAATGCATTGAAATGTGTTTAACACGGTTTAACTCAGATCGGGAGAAATGAATTGAGTAGATGGTGATGTTGGACGTGGCATTAGATGATGGTGAGTTGTAATTGTAATGTCATAATAATGTGAGATAAAAGGTTGAGAGGAGGATCCTTGAGCAGCTCAGAGTTGTGATTCTTTGTGGAGTTGGCTTCTGTAGGGAGCTGTCGGCCTTGTTTAACGTAATTTCTTATTGGACATTAGAGAGCGAGCAGTGTCCCTTTGCTGTTGCAACTGAAGATTCTCTTCCGGATGTTGCGCCGAGGATGATTGAGCCGCTGAGAGATGAATTAAGAGGCAGTACAGATATTATGATATGTGAACGATCTCACGAGCACAGTTAAATTAATGCCCATTAGAACGGTCACAAACCACAGGATATCTGCATGAAATCAATTAGGCTGCCCAACACGTCAATTCTTCTCGCTCCTTAGTCTGGAACACATTTAGATAAACTGTCATTTTGCCCTTTGCTCATGCTTTCTACATTCTAGTGGTGCACGACGCCATATTAGCCGCCCTGCCAACTCAGACACACAAATTCCGCAGCAACACTTTTCGACTCTAGCGCCATTATTCGACAGAGTCATGAACATTTTGATGCGACTAGCTGACTGGAGAACGAGCATCACCACGCCGCTCCACGTTGCATTCCAATACAATGATTCCAATGCAACAAATAACAAACATTTTAGCCAATGATATGAGAGTGAGTTGAGAACGAGCGAAAGATGCATCAAAAAGGAAACAGTTACATACGCAGTTACGTCTGTCTGACTTATATAAATAATGAGTTGGTTAGAGTGAATTGTGACCAAAGAATGACTATAACCATAAGACGCTTTTTCGGAAATTCCCTTTCAAGTTCTCATTGCACACCCATGTCAGTCAAATAAGTCAAAGCCAGACAAAAAACGTTTTTTTCCTCACACATAGCTATAGCTTCGAAATCCCTAAAAGCTTCTAAACAGAGAGACACAGTGACAGAAGTATGCATGCAAAGAAAGCTGATCTACAACTACGCATTCTACGGTTATTAATTAGTAAGTACGAACAACAGACAAAAAGTAATTAACATTGTTTCTTACCAGTTTATTTGATTTTTTCTGATTGAGCAGATGGTTCCATGGAAAAGTGTTGTAATGAATATTTCCAAACGTCGGGACGAAGGGACCATCTAGAATTCCAAAAGATTTTCCGAGACGCCTTAAGTATTGAGACCATAGATGAGATTTGCAAAGATGGGCAGGTAAAGAGAATCTCGAATTACTGCAGTCAATGTATAATTTCATTGGAAATACTCTTTAAGTGACTTACGAAATTATTTAAAAAGCCTTATGTGGCTTAATTACTCACACTTAGAGTACTTTGAAACAACGACACAGCAATTCCAGATCATTTTTACTTTCCCACTGCAATAGAATTTCCAAGAGTCGCGTTACGTAGTGAATCCACAACATGAAATTTGTAAAGATACGCAAGAAAAACGATTCAGGAATTACGAAAGACATTTAGATTTTCTAGAGACGGCTTACGTAATGAATCCACACATGAGATTTGCAAAGATGGGCATGAAAATAGGATCTGGAATTTCGTAAGAGTTTTAGATTTCTCAAGAGACGCCTTAAGTATTGAGACCACAGATGAGATTTGCAAAGATGGGCAGGTAAAGAGAATTTGGAATTACTGCAGTCAATGTATGATTTCATTGGAAATACTC
>JAAAYG020000009.1:103523-122442 GCA_009936455.2 Tomocerus minor
AGAGAGAGAAATACCCATTTCTTATAACTTGGCCTTCCCTCACTGATTCCTCTGCTCTTGGCTGACAACTCTTCCATTTCCGAGAAAACATCTAGAGTCCCAGGTTCTTGTCGAGCTCTAACTTCTTTCCAGGGTTTACGTCACTATTACATTTCATTATATTACGACATACAAGACATTGCTAACTAACTAATGTCTATGAAGAAATTCTGTTCCTGTACTCTGTTACACTACAAACACTTTAGCTATAGTTCCTACACAGACTTATTTATATTGGTAAACAGGGCTATATGACATACGTGTAGTCCCCTCTAAATCCACAATGTAGAGCATGGCACAAACAAACTCAATTTAGTTTCTCTCGAGTTTATTGGCCAATTATGAAATGCAAGCATGTAGGTCTTTCCTGGAGAACGAAGCGTAATGTCTGACTCTAATGTGGAAAATGGGATGGTAATGTGAAATACATAGATGTGCAGATGCAGGTAAGGTTACGTGCACTAACACTACACACATCTAAAGACATTTATCTGACTATGAACCTTTAATATACATCCTCTCCCTATATACACATTCTCCGTGTAGGTGGGTGGATGTATTTATGCAGAGACGCCGCTCTGTACACCTTACATTCATAAGCACATTAAGCAGAGAGCGGAAGAGTTGTAAAAGGAAGATACACTTAGTTAGCTAGGGTATTGTGTAAAAGTTTAAACGAGGCATTTGCATAGAGGAGAGATTGTAGGCGTGGAGGGTCTGCTAATGCAAGAATGTGGCAGACATAACGCAGGCGAGCCAAGCGAGGCAGATAGGAAAGAGAGTTGAAAGGGACTAAGTACTAGAATACAGCCGTTTAATGGCATGAGACGAGCATAGTTTTGTAGAAATGTCACCAGTGAAAGTTACCTAATAAAATATTTAAACTATGTCCATTTTGGGAATGAAGCAACTTGATTTTTAGTAGGAAGTCGACTCTTTCCTCCCCAGCAACCTGGGCCCTGCTCAACCTTTTAGACGCTCCTCACTTGGCTAATGTGCGTTTTTAAGTGTAGCAACATCTTCAGTTGTGTGGGCATGTCTGCCTGAGGTAAGAGGGAACTAAATGGAAATGCCTACTTGGCCGACAACACTTGTCACACCACTATACTTTACTCACACACATCCACACCTAGAGACCTTTTTAATTCATACAAAAGAAATTCTGCAGACTTAATCCTGCACCCTTTGTCTTTAATGGGGAGGGGGGAATTTAATTGCCCTTTTCAGCCCTCGTAAATGCCTTCTTATAATATCCACTGAATTTAATTCAGTTGTCTGACAATGATTTTTCATTTCTGGAGGCTTTACTTAAATATTTCAGGGAATTGATACCTAAACCACTCAAAGAAATGGATTTTGACCGTTGAATTGTCTAATTCAATGTGAGATGCAGGAAAAGAGGAGTAAAGAAGAAGAATGACATAATTCTTGAGGTTTTAGACACTTGGCAGGTTTTTAGAAGTCTAAGGCTTCCAATTGGAACAAGAGCTGTCTAGTCAATTAAGTTCAAGTTGGAGTTATGTAAAATGGGAGTAAGAGGGACAGAGAGTTGAGATAGGGTGAGTAGCGCATTGCATGCATAAATAAATAGCAACTATTAACAGGTAGAAGTCCCTATGCAGGTTTATAGCTTCGCATTTATTAGCTTTGTGCATAATATATTATAATATGTTATATGCAATGCGTTGCCAAAGCATGAGCTAAGAGCTAGCTATCGTAATAAAACAAGGTTCTCGATGGCCGTCAAGTAGGGAGCAGCACTTGAGAGAGAGGAGAGTGGACCTGAGATTCACGGTTGAAGTGATGAGAACAATTTTGACATGAAGTCAGTTGGTCTGAGAGCTCACGTCTTGCACTTTGTAGAATTGTTGTAGGAGGAGGAATGGGGAATGAGCAGGATATTTACACTGTTGTACATAGAGCACGCTAAATATAAATTGAACAACTCCGTGTTAAGTAACTAATAGTATATAGCTATGTATAGGAGGGTAGGCATCTTCTTTTCTATGCTGTAATATTATTAAGTACGTCACCCGGCAGCCTAGGCTCAGTTAGTTGCTAACTCTATCTATTATAATTCAAAAGAAGCCATTTGAGAGTTGAGTGAAGAAAAGGTCGTTAAGTCTCAACTTGCAGTTCAGTTCAGTTCAGTTCAATTGAATTGAATTCTGTTATGTTCTGTTCAACTCCATCAATGTCTTGTCTCAGCCCTGCCTGGATGTCTATAGATCTTCTAAGTGCACTTCTCTCTCGCTATGCAGTCTAAGCCAAAGAAAGTAAACTAAACCAAGTTTCCGTATGTTCTCTCTCTCCCAAAATTTCAACCGCTCACTTCTTCCAAAGTCAGTTCAGTTGAGAAACGTCAGTCGAATTGAGTCAAGTTAGTCAAGTCAGTGTTGCTTGCAGAATTTAAAAAAAAACGACTCGAAGCCGGGTTTTCTCCTATCTTCCCCATGTACCTCGAGAAGAAGAAGGAAGTAGGGACTAGATCTGTAGCTCCATGAAGTATGTCAATAATATTGCAAGTAAAACAGAGTATCTTTTTGCAGATATAATATAAGAGGAGAAGCTAGAGTCTAATTTGATCTGATCTTGTCTCGACTTGAAATCTTTGGTGTGTTTTAGTCGTATCTGATGCGGCGTGGCTCTTTTCTGACATTATATGGCACACCTCCTCCGTCCACAATGGCCATTACATATATCACACACAACTCGCAGAAACTCGGCTCTTTTCTACCCAGGAAAATTATGAGACACTTTTGGGAACGTCTCTCTTGTTGATGTGACGGTAGCCGATGGAGGAGTCGAGTGGACTCATCTCTGCTGAACGGCAAGGTTAGCTTTAGCTGTCACAAAACTATCCCACACACACCAGAGCACATCACCGCTTCCACTAAAGTGTACAGGGAACTAAAAGAGCCGAGCTGACACCATAGCACTCATAGTGGCCCTATCTCCAACTCCCTATCTCTTGTCCTCTCATGTCCCTATCTTCTCTAAAGAGAGCTTTTCAGCACAGCCGACTGTGAATGGAGGCGGGTGAGCTGCGAAGAAACTCCAAGCACTCCTATCTACCTACACCAGCTCCACATCCACAACTCAAGTTCAGTACTATCAAAATTTTCAACCAGCTAAACTGAAATAGCACAGTAAATTCTTGAATTTCAACCCTGGGCTCTTTTGATCTCACATTTTTCTTTGAAATAATTTCTTAAAACTTTTAAGGTGCTTAATTTTGAATTTAATTATAGGACGTAAAACTTAAATATTTTTCTACAGGCAAATAATGTGTGGCCATTTAGTGAGAATTAATTCTGAGTGGATTTTAATGCGGTCTTTACGGTATTTCGAGTGAGGGCGAATAGTAGAGTTGCTTGGCATGGTACTGCAGAGCAAAAGCAAACCACTCCTTTCGATGGACAGGCCGGAGAAAGTTTGTCCGATTCGTTTCTCTTCCAGTCAAGCAAACTTAACCCTTTTCTTTCCTTTCCTTTTACAAGCTTGCCAGTCACCACCGGCTTCCTTCCTATATGCACTATTCATTGAGTAAAGCCAAAATCCTAGGAAAAAGGCCAGTCAGCCAACAACTCCATCCTCAATGTCTATTTGCTTTCTTTTGCTCAGTGTGGGAGACTATATCGTTGCTGCTTGGCTCAGATGTTGTTATGTCAACTCTGAACTAGCGCCTACTCCTCTTTCTCCCTTTCCTTATTTCCGTTATTTCTTTTCTTCCTTTCCTTCGCCTTCGCCTGCTTGGCCTGGCCTCCTCCTTTCTCCACTCCTCTACAGACTCTCCAACTCCACGCACACACATACTATTATACTTTCGACTCTCTTTTTTTACTTTCTACTTAAACAAACTGCTAAAACACATCACAATTTGCTTAGTTGTTCTCTAGGCAAATGTACAGGAACCTTAGAAGGCTTCCTATGCCTAGATACTTACTGGGGTAATTTATTTGCTAGAGAAGAGCATAAGACACTAATATCAAAGTACTTGCATGAGTTGCAGGCAGGGATATATTATAATGTTTGTGCCTACCTCAGCAAAGCCCAGCTATGAATATCATTTGAGGAGAGAGACTCTCTCTCCCCTTAACTCCAACCGATTTCCCTACTAATACATAGTAAAAATATATTTAGCAAAAAGATCCCCTTCATAGCAGTTCCAAAATTCATTCTATAAGGTATTCTATTTTCTATTCATATCAATTTGCACAAAAAATCTTTCCTTATGCATTTTGTTTCCTTTTTTGCAGAGGGAAATGTGAATGCAAGGCTAGAAAGTATCTGAACGGCGGAAGAACGACAAAATTTAGAAAGAAATTGCAAACTGAGCCATGTACAAACAAAAGTACGTACATGAGGCTGTCTCCTCATTTCCCAGTTTGCTTTCTAAGGCGACTGTTGGACATTAAATAATATCACTGTAGAAGAGAAAAGCTGCTGATAGAAAGTATATTTGTATTTTATATCTGCTAATGCTCTGTATTTACTCATTGTAGCATAATAGGGAGGAGAGAGAAGCTAAGAATTGAGTGAGTAATACAGAAAGAAGGAGACTGCATGACATTTATCCAGAAAAGAGCCACTTCTTGGTGATATTGTGGAATGAGAATGTTTTACTGCCTCACTCCCGGTTCAGCCTCAGCTCACCGCCATTCCGGCGTAAATAACAACACCGAACACAGCGGGATGAGTCGCAGAGACAGTCGGAGAACCCAACTGGAGATTTGGCCTCAACATAGCACACAACAACACTTACTATCTCCATCTGCCTCTGCGACTATTTATTTATGTACACATGCACGTAAGAACAGACGACTACTACATTATACATTGTCCTTATCGTCAGCTATATTTAACTATAATGCACACAGATAGCAATGAAAGTGTAGCAAGGTACAATTTGGTTAGTTTATCCTTTCGTAAACATTAGGAAATACGCAGGAGTCCCCATGTATCTATTTAGCTTTCTATAGAAGCACAATAACTAAAAGGTTTGTTTCTCTAAATGACTCTGCCAATAATAGGCTGGCTGTTCTCAGACAGGAAGGAGTATATATTTAGCTCCTAGTCTAGTTACAGAGAATTAGAATGAGAGAGGGAGTCGGGAAATTGGGTAATCTGAGACGATGATGATAGCGAAACGGAGAAAGAAGGGAAAGAGAATCAGTAGGAGACTTTGTCACTCATTACCCATCATCAACTAACCATCACAAGATTCTGATTTCGGATTAGCAATAGAAACAGAGCGTGGAACAAGAGGGATTTTTCTTTTCATTCTCATTCTCATCAACTAAGACTCATTATCCTTTGTACTACTCTGCTATTAGGGCTCTTGCTTCCCTCCCTGCCTTTCCAACCTCACTCTCTCTCTTTCTCTCTCTCTCTCTCTCTCCTTACAACAGAAGTATGGAGCAGAATGAAACTAACTACGAGAATGAAATGAAAGTCTGGGCCTGGGAATTATACGACTTTTTTCCTTCTCTCTTCTGTTTTCACTTCGACTACTTACTTTCCTCTACTTTTCTTTCCTCCCATTTTCATTCCTTTCTTTCCGAATTTCTTCGAGTTCCTTCCTTCTGATCTCCTGCCTATCTTCCCCAATCTAATACACTTGGTTAGAGAAATACTATAGGAGCCTATACTGATGTCTGCATGTACACACGCTCTCTCACTCTCTCTATAAGCAATATGGCATATAGCTAAAGCACTTAAACTATTTATTGCTCCAGTATGAATGTGACCTTTTGAATGTGTATCTGACGACACATTTCATCAACTGCTCCGTATATCCAGTTGCTATTATACCTTCGGCCCATTATTGTAATGCGACTCTGTCGTATCAAACGGACTAAAAATAAGTAAGTTAGCAGTTTCCTCGTAAACAGACGAGATGATAAGGTTCCTATTACTATAGACAAGAGAAATATTAGTAGCGGCAGGGCTACATGATATACGTTCACACTTCAGGCGACTCTCTTTCTTCTGGCGAATAGAGGGAAAGGTAACTTATTAGAAACTCTGTCCTTCTCTTGTGCCACACTGTGTCGAAAGCTCTTCTGAAGTCTAATGGAAGTGATATTATGATGTATAGGCAGTGATAGGAGTCAAGTCCGTGTGGAGGCATCACTTCCCTTGGCCTACGCAGCAGCTATCTCCCTGGGTGTGTGGCACAGAGGAATAAAACGAGCTGAGGGCAAGGGAAGGGAGGGAGAGTGGAGGGAAGAAAGTCAAGTCACCGATCTAAACAATAGTTGAAAACTATCTATCTCAATCTTGTAGAAAGCAAGACATGGCAGAAAGACAAACCAATAAATGAGGACGTAGATGTGGACTATCGCACTCTTCCTCTCTCTCTCTCTCTCTGACGCTGACTTTTGCACAAACAAATAAGTCACCAATTCAACTTTCCTCTTTGAGTTTGTTTTAATAGACAAAGTTGGCGGAGTCAGTCGACACTTGATTAAGCGTTGGGAACATGGCTTGCCCAAGTCAAAACTCATAACTCACAACGAGCGTGGAAAAATAGGTTCCACATAGGCCCAAACCTCCTCGAATCGTTAATCACGCAAAGACGTAGTTTATAACAGACTCTTCCCTCGCCTGTTTTCTTCCTCAGAACCGATCCATTTCTACATACACTCCGACATCCTTCCCTAACACATACGCACACGAAAGAGTTAAGTTCATCTGGGAGATAGCTAAACTCTTCTTCTCCTGCTCTGTGTGTATAGTAAACAGACAGCAACCTCTTCTCATCCTTCCTCCAACATTTCATTCGGATCCTCCTTTACATCCCTGTACATAAACAGTGCGTATATCTATCGTAAACATTGCGTGGCACCCACTTTCGTGAGGCACATGTACTTTCCACAATCTTTCTAAGTACATACACGTATCTAATTCCGAGCCGCCTTCCCCTCCCGTTATTTGACTTTCTTTAATAATGCACTCACTGCACTCCTTGTGCATTGAGCATTGCATTTCAACATGCCACAGACAACTAATTCATCCCTCCCTAACATCCCATCTTCCCTTTTAGCCGCTACTTCAACAATATGTGCCCTAGCACTTTCCTAATACATACTAAACTCCAGCATGTGCCTTATGATCCCAACTTGTAATCTAACTGCCTTTTGTTTCTCGCAATATTCGATGTTGTTATAGAGTCTAAGTAAACAGACAGAGAGAGAGAGAGAGAGAGAGTCGGCTATTACAACAAGTACATTATTAGCAAGCATAGTAGGTAGAAGGTAAAGAGGGGGCAGGCAGAGGAGGGTATAGCATACTGGAAGATTTGTGTGACTAGTGACTAATGTTAAATAAGAGTTGGCAGAAGACAAGTCTCGACTCAGCTCACTATTTCAGCAGCACTGGCTAATAGAAGTACTTAAGAGCAAGAGAGAGTGTAATGTCTAAGAGTGTGTTCTCTTGTCAGTGCTTGTCACTGAGTCCTTATCCTTCCGTCGACTGCAAAGTCAAGGAAAGCAGCAACAAAAATAACTACTGCCTATCAGTGATTCTAAAAAGAGAAGTACTAATAGGCTGGAGTGGAGAGACGAGGGAAGGCCTCATCAACAGCAAAAAGTAAAGCGTCAGAGCCGACACCCGCCCAACTTAATGTATAAAGTAACTAAGTAGCTACATTAAGTTAAGACAAATAGGGCGAGTTAGTGACTCCATTGCAAAGGATTCGACTGGAGCTCTAAGTTGCTGTGCTGTAGGTAAAGTCAGCGTATTAGGCAGTTACTTAACTCCGTACATTACAGCATGTCACGTCACAATATACTGCCCTACGCATACAAACTCTCATAATATATATCCGAGCTAGAGAGAGAGAGAGATACACGTAAAATGTGTAATGCTATCTTCTGGCTATGAGGTTTGGACGGGAGGAAGGGCTATAGTGTCGTCGTGGTGTGGTGCAGTGTGGGTGAAGTGAGGAGTGTGTAACAGAACAAGATATTTTGAGCCATGATGCATTGGAGGCAGGAAGGAAGTCAAAATTTGTCAATTTTACTTAAGCTGTAGGTAAGAGTGTAAGACAGGAGTGTGGGAGATGAACATTATGGAATGTCAAGGGAATGCTTGAGTAGAGTTGGTGGTAGATAGCTGGCTGCATGGCTGGAGTGAGTTAGTGCATCCTCGCTATGCTCACTTTTCAAAGGTGTGTCTACAAATTGGACTCGTTTCAAATATAGACATACACATGTATTAGTTGAGCGCTATGAGTCCCTTTTCCTTTCTAGCTATCTCTCTCAATTTCTCGCTCTTCCTTCAATTTGGTTACACTTGGACAGACAGAGCTCAGAGTAGAGTCGGAGTTGAGATGGAAGTGAGCAGGAGCTGAGCTTAAGTCGACTCACAATCAGCTCAACCATGAACTCAATGAGTTCCCCTCACTTTCCCTCAACATTCAACTCTAGCAACTGAAATTAATGAATAATGAAGGATGCGAACAAATAAAGCAATTAAAGCCTCGTTAACTTCTCCTCCATTTCTCTCACTCACTCACTCACATTAATTTTCTCATCAACAACACAACGAGCCAATGTGCGTGCACGCCACCAAACCATCCGCCCGCTCTTCACTTCTGCATACAATAGCCGATATTTCTTGATCTCCTAATTTTAAGTGCGTAGACACTGTGCACCATTTCCTGCAAACTATGTTGTTCTTGCTTCTTAGCATCCTTTCTCCATCTCTCTCTCTCTCTCTCTCACTCTCTCTCTCTCTCTATACAGAGGATTATATTTCTATGACGCAGAGTAGAGATTTTATTTTATCCTCCTCCTTTGCACGACATAATGATGGGAGAGTCGGGGCCTTTTCTTTATGCATATAGTGAAAATCTCCACGGAAATTATCTTGAGTCGAGTCACTCAACTCATTCAGAACATTTAACTTTCCTCGTCCTCGCCAATAATGCAATCCCCACACACCATAGCAGAGTCTAACGACATGACTATAACAGTGTGCTCTAACTCTAACTGCATTACGACCTCTCTTCTAAGCATTATGGCATTATTATATCTCTGTACTCAATCCAGAGTGCTTCCGTCTTCTCACTCTTATCTGGAAGGACATCAACATCTTGTTTCCTCCTCTTTACTTTACACATCCTATCCTCCGCACATCCATCTGAGCAAAGGCATTCACTGCTCCTATCTCTCCATTATTCCTAAATATCATCCTCGCCCATCTCCCTTACCATTAAACCTTAACTCATCACTGCATCTGACATGACATGACATACCTAAATAACATGCTTCATTTCTCAATCTCTCCTATTCTTTGACATATATTCCCTTTCATTTATTCTAATGAGCCGTAATAATAGGACTAAATACCCTCATCTTATACTACACTATGTCTACTAATAAACAGTTAGTTTGCTATATTGTTGTACAGCTCAGATGACAGCCCAAATGAAGTAGCAGAACGTCAAACTCGAAATAAAGTAAATGCAAAGTAGACTAATGCATGCGCCCTAATTAAACATTCTGATTCCGTACATACGCATACCTACTTTAAATAGATCATATTTTCCACTCTGAACTTCGTCGAAACGAATGAGCATAATTAGCACACATGCCACAACACTTCACCAATTCTCCTCCTTTCAATCATCTACTTAATTTAGCCGTCATTTTCATCTGCTGTCATTTCATCTCATTAACATGCTATTTATTCCGTGTCCTACTTGTTCTTCTAAAGCGTATAAAATTCCATAGTACCTAATCATCCAATATGAACTATGTACTTTATTTGATATAAATATTAGTACAACATAACAGAACTAACTGCTGTTGTTTCCTATGTTTAATTAAAACCTTCAAAAATCATTTGCCGTGTAGCACAAAAGCGGGAAAATGTAAATTTTTAACGTAATTGTCAACTTACTTCTGAATTTGAAATTTTCATTTTAATTTAGAATTATTTCCCCTTTGAAATATTTTAATTTATCCCATTCCTCTCTGTTAAGCCCATGAGTTGGTCAGCCATTGTCTAACTTTAGATTCACGAGCTAAATATACAGTTTAGTATGTAAGTTTATTAGTTAGAAAGGGATTTGTAGACAATTTGTAGCATCATAACTTAAGGGGATGTATGTGTATGCAAGCAATAAAGGAGTAGTCATGTTTCAAGTGGCATGGGAAAGGGAGATATAAATAATAACGGCTTCATGTAAGGAAACAACAGGACAACTTAATATTAAAATGGCAATTGAAATGGTTTCAAAACTATGCGAATGTGTGTTAATTGTACATAAATAATGATATAGAGTGAGTTGGTAAATAATGATAGAAAGAAGAGTCATAATAGAGATTCCCATTTCTTTTCATCAGCAGAGGCCATGAATGTGCAGTGAGGAGGCGTCCTCATGTATTTTACATGAGAGTGACAGTGGAGTGCATTATAGTGGGGAAGTTAAGTAGATTTGTAGCATTATAACATTAGTAGCTCATCCTCGCGTCGACAATGCTCGACATGGTGCATGCATAGATAAAAGATAAATATGAATGCAGACAGTAACATAAATACAGTCAACAGTAGAAAAGGATGTTGCATATTTCACAGAAAGGAATGCAATATGTTCTGATAACTGTTATGCATAGGAGGATGTTAACGCTATAAATTAAACATGCCACACATATGAATAGTGCGGGAATGTTGGTTTCGTTCGCTTCCTCGGCTCTGCTCTGGGAAAGTGTGAGAAATGTGAGAGTTGAAAGAGACAGAGAAAGAAAGTGTTTGAGGAGACCTTCAGTGAGGTTTTCGTTCCTTCTTTCATCCCATCCACCACGCATCGCTACAAACTCTCAACACAATGCAACTCACAGAGACACAGTCGGGATTTCTCTCTGTTCCTCTCCCACACGTTTGCACACGTAATAGTAGGTGCCAGGAACAAGAGCATCCCTCTCCTTCCATACGCTGACTACTACAGCAGCAGCTTTGCCCAAACCCTGCCTGCCCTTCCTCCTACAGATCTTTCACTTACTCCGCGAGACACCAGAATATATGTACATGTATAAATAGTTCCTGCTCCAGTAAACATATCATACATTTAAACATATTTCATGTCTAACCCTTTCTTTTTCACAAACCCTGTCGAGAGATACTTTTACTTTATAAAATATTCAGTTCAGTACCTGATAATACAGATATATTTAATATCACGACATGGCAAAAGTGCTTTATGCTTCTATGAATTTTGTGAGAGAAGAGAAAGTTGGGAGAAAGGAAGAGGATGCTGGTTTGCCGATGTCAAAGTAAACAGAGAGCGTGTGCTCTGTAATGCACAGCCACTTTGCATCCTTTCTCTACATCTATGTATGTATGTCGAGTTTGCTCAAGCACATTATCCATTTCTAATGTAGTTATGTTGAGATTGAAGAGGCAGAGAGAGTGGGGATTGGAGCGAGCCGCTCTAACGATAAGCAAGCTTAGCAGAGTAAATAGGGGACAGTTTCGTCATGTGTATAATGTAAAATGTAAAAGTATGCATACTCACCCACTCTGACTCTTCTACACTATCATCCTTCCAACAGAGTCTATCACTGATGTCTAATGGAAGGGAGTTGATTGTGGGCTGATGATAACTGAATTGTCCCTATAAAAAAAAGATACACAAACATATTTAGTCAATGTCCTCGCATACACACACATACTGCATTACATAACCACTACATAGATTTATAAAAGAATTACACAACGTAATGCCATTATTAGCCACGCTTGTTTTTCCTCCGTTTCTCCCTTGTGCTTATTAGTTAGCTAGGGATCTAAGTAAATACTCGGGGATAATATTCACCTACGGCGAGAGAGTTGTGAAGTTGTGAAAGGGAATCTATAGCTCTATATCAGATTGGCTAAAGTATATGCATATGTAGATATTAGTGAGGAGACGGAAGGGGAACTTTCCTCCAAACTTCCAGCCACTGACGTTGTGAATGGGAGAAAGAGATGGGTTGCTTGGGATCGTGTCATGGAAAGTTGGGATGGAGTCAGCGACATGCATATAAGGGGAAAGTGTAGAGTTTGAGAGAGAGAGAGAGAGGCATGTAAGTAGAGGGAGAGAGAAGAAGAGACTTTGTCGGATCTACACGTTAGTGGATGATGGTGCATAGTAAATAAGCGTCGGAGGAGTGCGAGGCGGCTATAGGTGTAGGAGATGAGTGGATGTAATGTGAGAGTATGTAGATTGTAGATAGTTAGTGGATATGGCTGTGTGTGAGTGTGTGCATGTATTAGGCGGCAGGAGTGAGTGTTGGTGGATGTGGCGGTGGTGTTGCTGGAGCAGTTAGAGAATTCGAATCTGGCCAGGCTACATAAGTGCAGAGCTCGTAAAAGGAAAGTCATGAGAGAGAGGGAGAATAGCACATTTCGCACATCAAAATTGGGCTATTCAGTTGAGAGAAGGCTCTAGTCGGCTGCCAAGATGAAGGGGATGTGAATGAGGAGTGAAACAAACAGAGGATGAGACTTGGAAATTGTATTAAGGAACATCCAAAAACGCGTAGCGATAAATCGGGTTAAATCGGAGGAATATATCAGTCCAGGAAGACGTAGCTAGAGGAAAATTTATGACCACAATTTCGCTAATGGAAAACACTTTCCATTCCTGTCACGACAATACAACACAATAACACAGGCATTAGCCACACAACAACACCAGGAAGAGCAGAGGACACAAGACACTGAAACATCCACCTACACATACCATCAACGATATCTACACTACAGAGAGATAGATAGATGTCTAAGGCTGCAAGCGAACCAGGCCCAACCACCCACATCTCACAGAGAGAGAGAGAGAAGGGAAATCAAGCCAAGATCCTCACGAATGTGATCAAATGGACGGAATATTTTGGGGAACTGTTCGGATAAAATGTCTTCTATTATGTCGTACTTATTAGCCTATTTTTCTTCACAAATTGAAAATATAGCAACACTCGACAGAGGAAGGAACAAGGATCATGACCAACGGAACAGATGACTACACACGGCACAGCCATGCAAGACACATTTCCTCGACAATATCTGTCTTGCCGAATCTCTTTTCTCCAGTCACCACACTCTGCGCCCTATCTCTCCCCAAGAGCTACTTACAGACATATTAGCCACACGTTTGCATATAGGCGGCTCTCTTTATTATACAGAGATCTTCCTCTCTCTCGCCCTCCCTATTACTTAAACACATTACACAAAACTAGAAATTCTTTTCTTCATCCTCCCACCCGACTGAAGCCAAGAAGGGAATGAATGTCCCGCACTGAATTCAATACACTCGTGACAGACAAGACACCACTACTACGTACATTATACACTTAGGTAGCTCCTTAGATCTAGAGCAGCTTCATATCTAGATAGGGGAGGACTGCCTGCAATACGATAGTCCATTATGTCTTATATAGTTCTTCTCCAGCCAAAGAATCCCATACTGACTTCTTCTCCAGCACCTCTGCTGCACACTGCGTGTGTGTATTTCACTGTGTCCTGCCTGACTGTCTCCGGCGATGGCAATGGCATCGAATGGCAATACTTGTCTCAGTTACTACACACGCTCATATGTAGCTACTACGGAGAAAAAGATGAGACTCTGTATGTGGATGTTCAATAGGTATATGTATATAGGTATGTATGTATGGACGTATAGATGTGAAAGTTGGTTCCAGACAAGTCACAACTACATTCATAGAACTCTACAGTTCAGTTAACAGTTCCTCTGTCGACTCAATCTGAGACTTTTGCTCTTTTGCCTTCTTCTCTTGTCTTGACTTGAATTGAATGTCGTGCATTGCCAGAGGAGAGGATGGGATGCCAGGGAAGGCCAACTCACTCACTTATACAACAAAGTACAATATAATAGAATACAAGTTTGAATGTAGACATTGTGGAGAGGAGCCGGGTCCATGGAAAGAGAAGAGACTTTGGATCTATGGATAGATAGATAGATAGATAGACATGAAAGTGTAGGAGTTACACTTAGAGAGAGAACTCTCTGGGAGAAGAACCAACAGAACACTTCGTCTTCCAGACTTAGAAAGTTCTCTGTGTACATTCCATGTCTGTCTATTCTGTAATTCTGTACAGTGTCAACTTTATGTTCTATTTCATGCAATCAGCTCTTGCTCCACTCCACTCCAACACTCACTCCAGCCAAAACACAGCCAGCCGGGCCAGAGTTCAGTTCAGTTGAGACTTCTTTACAACTGTCGTGTCATCCTTGTATCTTGCGTAAACTTACATTAGCTACGTTACTCCTCCACTCTAAATACTCTCATCCATGCACCAATACAGACATCCCTACTATCCAGCTCTAATTCCTCCTATTATCTCCTAGCAATAATATCCCGAACTGAACTCACAGCCGAAAGCCTCCTCTCCACCTCAGACATACTATCTACATCATCATATTACTTGGACAGCATAACATTAAGACTCCTTTTCACTTCGTCGACTCTCTTCGACTCGAATCAACTCACAATTCACTTCTCAACTCCAACTTTTCTCCAACTGATAATATCCATCTATAATTCTATAACCCCACTCACCTACAGAGAGAGAGAGAGAGAGAGAGAGAGACAGATGCACAGATAGAGAGACACTCACTTACTACGCAAGAACAACTATCTTTGTCATCATCACAATCCTATAATAATAATATCTGTTTCCAACCTACGTAAATCCTGCGTATTTATGTACCATTACACTTTGCCATAAGAGGAAGAGCCAGTTGATCTTATTGTTTGTTTCGACTGCACATTATTCGATGTATCTCTTTGCTCCGCCAACCGAAATCCTTACAATCACTAAATTCGGTTGTGTCTATAAATAATATTGCGAATATTGCAATTCCCTTCCTCTTTACATTACACTCAAGTACCTATGTGAGTATAAAGGAAATAAATGAGTCTCCTCTCGCTCGCAAACGAGCGGCAATATGCACTATCATTTCCTTCCTATCCGATACTTAGCACTGTAGCCTAAAATTCTTCCAACTTTCTTCACTTATTAACTTTTTATCTCGACGATATTGTCATTTGTCTCTGCTCCTTTTGCCCCATTGATTTTTCCTATTCCCCATGTCTGCACCCACGTTTTTCTCTAACTGCCTCCTATGGAAAGCAGTAGCTATGTACTATACGAGATGTAGCTTAACGTAATTAATTGCCCACTTACTTTTAAGCAATAGCAGGATGGTGATGGTAATGAGGATGGGAATGGTAATGTCGACAGCATTTTGTGTGGTTAAAACTACTTTCGCTAAAGCCACACTATTCCATCTCATATTCCTTCCTAAATTCGATGCAATCTCTTAGCTCTCTATATATATCTATATATACGAAGGCCCTACAATAGATAATGAGCACACACACACACATCCTAAGTCCTCGGCTTGTTATGTTGTGTTAAAATTTTACGGTCTGACTCTCTTTACTCTGGCTTAACTTTCATTAGAGGGACCTAATGGAATGGAATTCTGTTTTAGATTATGTATAGATACATGTGTTTAATAAAATATCATAGCAAACGTACATCCTCTGCTTGTTTTACTACAATTACTTATGCCGAGCCTTACATTTAGGTAGAACTGAAGCGAAATTGTTAGTGCACATTAGCTCCACTCCAGTACGTATATGCAAAATGCAAATGCATCGAATGTTGCGCAAAAGGAAGTGCCACTATTGGAATAACACACTTAGGTAAATTGTGTAAGATAGCTCCTGCTGTTTTAAAACCCATAATATTTAAATGAACATCAGCGCATATTGGTAACTGGATTTTGTTGAATGTTTAGAGTGGTCGTTTCAGGGAAATGTATTATATAATGTAACCACAGAGGCATAGACTGAGCCACAGCCAGAAGAAGCGCAGTTCAATAGTGCCAGTCATTCTGCTGCTCTGCGGTCTGCACGTCCACTCAACTGGATTCCACATCAATTCATCGGCAATGCCATCACCGAATTCGACCACCTCCGCATATCAACCAATTAAATCATACATCACATAAATAAACTTACTCCCTCCATATAAACCTTATATTGCTAACCACAGAAATATTAAATATTTACATTTCCCCCAATGTACAAACATGAAAGGAATTTGTAGATCTACAAGTTCCGTAACGGCAGAACATATTCATACTAATAGCAATGAAATGAGTAGATGAGAGCGGAGGGAGGTTGATCAAGGAGTTGAAGAGTGCATGGTGGATGAGATGCGGAGGATTGGTTGAAATGTGAGAGTGTATGGATTGACGTATATGTCACCGAAGGAAGGAGATAGCTAAAATAGAGGAGCGGAAGGAAGGGATGAGGCGAACATGGCTGATCGCGTAAGAACAAACAAATCAAAGCTCATCCTAATGTTTATCCTTATGATCAGAGCACAATGAGTGGATGAGAGAGGTGGATGTGAGGCTGATAGGGCTTAGGCAGTCAGACTCACTCATCATCCAGCTCTGCCTGCCTCCGACTAGTACGTGAAGATAGAGCTATTAGAGCTTATCAGGCACATCAGTCATTTATCTGGGAAACAAGGATGGGACAGAGGAGGAGGATCAAGTCTCTATGTAAAACAGTCGCATTAGCCAGTGTTTGCAATAAAGACATTATTACACTTATCTATTCCCTATCACGACGTCAGATATCCTTAGCTATTTAGCTCTGTGTAAATCTCCCCCTCTGCCCATCTATCTAATGTCCATCTCTTTTTTAGTGGATTTCGTCCCATTTCGCATATTTGTACGTACTGCATCAGCATGCGTAAATAGGGACAGAGCGATGAGTTGCAGTGGCAGGGCAGGCAGGGAGTTTACAGTGGAAGACTGCAAAATAGCAATATCCATCCATGGAGAGATCTCAGCATGTAGGCTGGAATGGGCCAGGGCATCCTTCCTTTCCTTCCTATTGGAAACAGCATGGCCTCATAAAGTCATTACAAATAAGGAAGCCAAGCATCCGTAGAAAAAGTTGGGATGCGGATGATGA
Organism: Tomocerus minor; assembly: GCA_009936455.2. Lineage (NCBI taxonomy): Eukaryota > Metazoa > Arthropoda > Collembola > Entomobryomorpha > Tomoceridae > Tomocerus > Tomocerus minor. Next base: position 120,569 of record JAAAYG020000009.1, read on the forward strand.
TGTGATGTGCCTCTATCTCCTTGTCTATTATCTATTCTATTCTAGGTACACGGATGCCTGCATGATGTATGCTCTATTAGTCATAGCTTGCGCCGTTAGTTATCCTCCTAGGTGAGTCTATGAAGATGAATTTGAGATGTAGGTAAAGGGAAGTGAACCAAGGGTTCACAGTTAGTTTGACGTAACTAAAATAGAGCCTGCTGCTCGTCGAGGAAAATATGTTTTTCATCTTGTCTGCTACTATCTCTCTTCTCCCGCTAATGTTTTCCTAGCAGAAAACGATGACATATTCCCCGTGTTTTTTTGGGAAACTACTCTGAAAAATAAAGATTGATGGACATGGAACTAATTATTTTGAAACGCTTCGAACACACACAACGTAGGTGAAGAAGTAGGGGCCCTGTCGTGAAAATATTAGTTAGTCTTCCTATCTGTCTGTCTACCTAGCTGCACTAGAAGAGAGGTTGTTGCTTTGATTGACTTCTAAAGCTCACAGCCTCCCTGTCCTGCCTTCTTCCTTCCTCATCTTCTTCTGTAGACGAATGTCGACTAAATATAATAATATTCCCTGGCATGACCAACGGGAGGAAAGAGAGCAGTGCTAATGCGAGCGAACTTTATATTTATTTACTATTGCAAAGAGAGAGGGCTTGTTTTGGCTTGGCTTAGCTTTTGGATGCATGAACTGCGAAATGGAATGGAATGAAAGAGCAATAAATTCCTCACAATAGTCCTTTTTAGTTATCAGGAAGAATTCTATAGGAATTTGTTCATTACTAACGAAGGATTATTGTAAGCAACGAAGCAGTACTTGTCTCACTCAATCCTTCTCTTCCTTCTAAAAACAGCATTTCGTTCGTGATTCTATGCTCAACTCAGTGCTCCCGAACTACAACGACAACATTTATCTTAATTCACCAGTACAATGCCTTTTCTTCACTCGAATCTCTTGCACACAAATAATTTAACAACCAGGCAATTGGCTATTTTGTCAAGAAAGTAGCTCCTATACAACTGAGGCTGAATAATATTATAATAATATTATATAGCAGGCACCTAGTTGGAACTCAGCTAACAAAGAGCCACGTTTAGACTAGATAAAGGCGTGCAAGAGGCAAGGATAGAGGAAGCCTCACTCACTATCATTTATTTTCCACTCCTCCGTCCCATTATTCTATTATGACAAGAAATATCAACAACAGTAAAATCTTGCGAGTAAATTACATAGCCAGTGCACAGGAGCATGTAGATACTTAAATATTTTATGCCCTCCACTTATATTAGTGACAGAGATAAAATCACCTGTAAAAAGAGGACGGAGTTGGCTGTAGCGCAAGGGAAATTACAGTGATTGACTGTCATGACGGAACATGCACTATTATGAATGCAGTAAACACTAACGGGACTAATTATTTGGCAACTTACAGGAATGCTGATTTGTCATGTTCTGTCACGTCTGGGGATCTTTTCATGTGCACACCTTGGGATTCCGTCCGACTTCCGATTTGCCACTGTCGAATTCATGTCCCAATCCTTCCTCGCACTTTTCAGTGTCATGCATGTGTGTAATGTACTATTTATTGCTTGTGACAACTCACTCACTCACTCAATCCTCAGATTCACATTTTACTCCCTTCCTCTCCAAATGCAATTTGACTCGAACTCCAACTCTCTCCACGTCCATTCTAATCTAATGTACTGTAACTATGTAGTCAATTTTCAAGCTAAACGAAACAGAGCACAAAGGGAAACGTGTGTGTGTATGGTGGCTCAATCCGTCTCTTCTTCCTCTATCTCTACACTCTACACGTTGATTTCATTACCAACTACAAATGCACACACCAACCATATAGCTAAATATATATATATATATA
>JAAAYG020000009.1:130620-172856 GCA_009936455.2 Tomocerus minor
AAAGATTCAACGGCTCACTTTAACGTCATTCGTCTTTCAAAAAAATAATTGTTCCCTCTTAGTTACTCCGTTTAATAAGGTTTATTCTTGCTTCCCATATTCTTTCGAAAATTCACAAGATTTCCACGTCTGTCCAGCCCATAACGTACGTAATTTTCATTATCCAAGTCACTTGACATTCGTTGCTGAAGATAATTTTTACTCTTCTGATAGTGCCCAATAACACGACAATCATCATCTTCGGAGGGCACTAAATTAACTTTAGTCTCCAATCTTTCCTGAGTTTGTTCAAGGACTGTATCCGATTGACCATCTTGCGTAAATCCAATAACCGTGTCTGTAAATGAGACAATAAAGGTAAATAAATTCATTCATGCAAAACTTGCCCGATCCTGCGATCGCGGATCGGAGGAATGTAGGCCGGTCGGAGGAAGGTAGTTGGGGGGAATGCAAAAGTTTTGCGGCCGCCGTAGGCGGTCGCTAAACTTTTGTATTTTTTTTAAAATAAATCCCCAAAGAAATAAAAGTAAAGAGGGTGCCGGAGGAAGCTAGTGGAAGTAGAAGAGGCTAGGGAAGGGTAATAATAAGAAATAAAGGTAGGGAGGGTGCCGGAGGAAAACAATGGAGGCAGAAGATGCAAGAGTAGGGCAAGAAATGAAGTTAACGGGGGTGCCGGAGGAAGAAGAGTCTTGGATAATGTCGACATTGGAGAATAGCTGCAAAGCAGAGGCGGTGTCAGCACAGTAAAATAGATCCTGCTCTTGGAACCGCAGGAAAGAAGAGTGAAGGGACGGACACTTAAAGTCACGTCGTCGGGTCGGGGAAAACCCGAAAGATGAAAGAAATGAATGTATAGAGGAAAGAGGTTTGAGTGTTCACAGAAAGTAATCGCTGGGGTAAACAGAATGGAAACGGGGGAAGGGGCTCAGAAAGTTTGTAGATGTGACCCGTTGTCTAGTACCACAGTGTAAGAAGATTTTTTTATTTTTGCATTCCGGATATCAAAGAGAGGACTTTGTGCAAATATAAAGAATTTTTATGTAAAAAGGTCTGTGAATCCCAAAATTTTCTTGCGCTTCGCGCAAATATAAAGTGCATCTACATAAATAAAGCATTAGTTAAATATCAAAATTTTCTGATAATTCTCAAATAGAATATTTAGCATGAATATAAGTTCTTTTAATTCCTAATTTTTTCTACATGCTTTTATTTTAGAATTATTTCTAAATTATCCCATTCCCAAATTTTTACGGTGATGAAGGGACCCGTCGGGAAGGGGGGGGGGTCGAAGGAAGCTAACTTTTGGATAGCGCCGGTATCGGAGGAAGTCTGGCAAGTTTTTGCAAGATGCAATAATGTGGATAAATAAAATTAAATATTTTCTGATCTAACCATTAATAATACTTTCAATTACTCATTAAGATAAGTACATGCTTTGGATCTACAATAGACCATGTTGCAAATAATGAACTTCCAATTTAAAAATCTGTTTGTTTTTATAAACCAACCCCTCACACAAGAATGAACAAAGCCTAAAAGCAGAGACAACGTGTACATAAAAATACCAGAAGCCTTCGATGGTACAGGTCGACGAACAGTCCACTGCAGGGTTGAAGTTTCCTTGCAATTAAATTTTTTTTCTATCGGCTGAAATGACACCTGGCTGTGAAACGGGACCTCCTCTTTGCCTTTTGCCATGGCTGCGACATGGGTTGGAAAAACATTTTCCCGTGGAGTCATCCCCATGCACATAGAATACGGCATCTTCTCCAAATTCCGTTCCAACTCAACTAGGTTATGTGCGACAACAGCATAAACTTCTTTGGACTCCAGTTTCCAAGATGTCAAGCTTTTCAATGACACAAAGGCCGAGTTATGATTCTCTTCACTATTGTTCTAAAAAATTTCAAAATTAACAAAAACAAATGTATAGACTTTTATAAATGGTATAACGACAAAATATATTTTTCAGTTGTATCTTACAATTATGACTAACTTAAAGCAGTAAGTGGCAGAATTACGTCCAATGTTTTTACATACGAAATACAGGGTTAGTCCACTAAAAGTAAACGAGATTTTTACATGTACCGCAGCGGAGACGATTGTTAAAATGTCATGATGACTGGTTTCATAGACACAGAATTTGAGGAGGTGTTCTCAACTGTGTAAAACTGATAGAGCAGTGCATAGTTCTCGAAGCAGGGCACATTGAGCATTTTTATGAAACTAAATGTAAAAGTAAAAATTCCGTGGGGCTTCCCTTGAATTACAAATATTTCGGTATTGAAATAATTTTGTATCGTAAGGGATGATGACAGAAGCAATGAAAACACAAGTACGCAGTGATAACAGAAATGAAAGGAAGCTGGAAATGAAGAGTTTGTAAACTTTTGGGAAAACTAAAGTTCAGATGGAGATTTTTAGTTTGAAAACAAAGACATGTTACGTTTTGTTACTAGAATTTTGCTGTATTCCTCGTAGGCTAATGCTACTCTTTACTTTGGTTGGAGGCTGTAGAACTACAACTTGACTACTTTGTCAGGAGGGCTGAATAGGAGTTACACATAATAGGAAGTCTAACGATTCGTGTCCAGTATTCTATACAGTCGGTATTGATGCGGAATAGGTATTAGCATAGAAATTAGATTGTTGAGAGAAGTATAGTTGATGCAGAGGGAGGAAAGTGTAAGGCTGGGAATATTCGCTTTGGCTATTGAAAAGATATGAGGAGGCAGGGCAGTGATAGAAAGAGCCGGCCGGGTAGTTGAGTTGAAAAAAGTGAACTCGGGAGTTGTGTTGGATGTTTGATGCAAAACAATGCCCGAAGGAAATAAGCAACGTCTGTTTTGTCTGCGGACAGGAGACGATGGACGGAGAGGCAATTGTAGTTTCACACCGGAGAAGAGTGCATGAACTATTTATCTATGTGTATCAATAGCACATACATCTCCCACTCTCCATCTGAGTGTTGGGAACAACAGTAAGGGCCCCTAGTCAGCTCAATCTCTGAGATGTGTAAGCACATAAGTAGCCACTTCCTTAACTTCCTGAATAGAAAGAGGAGACGCATGAGGTAGAGATAGTTGGCGGAGAGGAGAAACTCGAAAGTCGACTGACTGCAAGTGAAGACTTGGTGGACTTTGGCTCTAACTCGCATCTTACCGACGCCGCCCAAATGAGAGAAAAATTACCCGTATAGGAAAAAGCCCCAGACTCAAATACTATCAAAACCTCATTAGACGACCCCAAGAATGCGAAAAGTTAGAACCCTCATATCAGTTCAACGCTGTTTGTGATGCAACTTATGAAATGACCAAACAGACATCAGCGGATAAGTAAGCCACGCAAGGCCGCATTGGAACAAATCTCTTGATAGACAGATTGCTTCTTTCTCTCTCTGTTTCCACTTTCCCTACTCTGCCCCCTTTCTCTTCCAATAACACCACTTCCTTCTTTCTAAACCTCCATATATTCCTTCGAATAATGGGCAGATTTTTTTGTAGGTACCTAGCTCTGCAGACGCAAATAGCCTACAATAATACACAAACATCCTCCAGCCCAAATTGAACTTCAACTATTGATGATACGAACAGGCCAGGCATTTACTACTAATGTACTAAAGCTGTTCCCTTTCCGATAATGTTATTGTCATTAAATTAAATTGGACAAGAGAGTGATGCAACTTCAGGCCACAAGGATAGTGGCAACACAGACACAGATGCTCATTCCCTCAGAAAAACCAATTAGATAATACACACTTAGACTAAATATACTTCTAATGACCTTTAGGTTGAGCTATTAATTACTAATATTTACAAAGCTAAAAATATGTACTCCAATGTGCGTAAAATATATTGCCAAATGAGTACTTAAAACCAACTAAAGTTTGAAAATATGCTTAAAAGTGATCTCAAAGCTGCGTAGGTACCTAATAATACAAAATATTACGTTAAAAATGATAAAATTATATATTCTAAACTATCACCGTACGCGCTTTTGGGAAAAAACTCCTTAGGACCGATGAATAAATGCATTTAATCATTAAATTACCATCATTTTATTGAGTGATACACCACAACGTCCAACGTGCTACTTGGTACCGTCAACGTCCACCTCGTGCTAACTGCTACTTCGTGCTAAAAAGTAAAAAACACGAAACAATTGTCCTTTAGTGTCACAGTTTGTTAAATATTTACATACTTCAGCGACCAAAGCATATTTTGATTCAGAAAACAGGCACATAAATTAACAAATATCAAATAATAAGTAATTAAACATGATCTACAATCACCAACAGAAAATTATGTATTAGCAATCTATAATATTACCTTTTTGACAAAGATGCGCTCTGTTCTCCTTCATACACTTAATTAACTTTCTCACCTAATAATGTGAATAATGACGTAAGACCTTATGAATACCACTACTTAAAACTTTCTCGGTCTTTCAATTTTTTTACTTCCAAAACACTCTCAATCTTAGTGTCTAACCCTTTCCACTGTACCGGTATCAGCAATTCCCAGTGATGGACAGACAGAGTCTTCCTTTGGGAGATAGCGGCAATGCAAAATAGGAGTAGACGCCGCAGCTTTTAATGGAGTCTACATTGCAATTGCAAACTATAGATATGTGTCAGTCTTAATCTTGACACCTAATTTGTAGCATTGTTCAACCTTTTTGTGCACCCAAATAGAATCCTGAAAAAGGCGAAAAACTGCAGTAGGTCTTCTATATTACAAAAATCCTTTTGGTCGGTTTGAAAGCGGTCATTAATGGAGATGGGCATTTCTCTTGTTGGCCCAGTCTTTACCACTACTTTCTGCAATGGATGGAATTATCATTTGGGAGAATTATATGATGAAAATGGGCAAAGTTACTACATCAAGGATACAAAGCCGAAATTCAGCTCAAAATGGGTACCTATGCATAGAGCCCATAAATAAAATAGACAAAATATGTTGAAAAAAAATTCAAATTAAAAGTTTTAATACAAATTGATAACACTGATGTCGAATGTGACAACCATCTACATATCGTAAGTGCGCTGTTGCGAACGCACAGCGCGCGCGAAATTTAACTGAGTACAGGATCTCCATGACTATGTTACAGCAGAAATCGATAACGCTGATTTCGAATATGGCAACAATTAAAATCTGTCATTAATCATTGGCACGCTATTGCGCAGTGCAGTCGCGCGCGAAAATTAAGTTTTCTAGATAATCTTCATATTTAGGTTATAGAAGTTTTCGATGACGCTGGTTACGAATATGAATATTATATTTTGATAACGCTTGCCATCGCCTACTGGATGGGGGATAGTCACTTAGCGCGCATTGCTCAGCCTCCTCAGATATTAGTCATGTCAAAAGAATAAAGGTTTCCGACGACGCTGATTACGAATATGAAAACCACTTTTGGCTGTCACTAACCATTATTGCGTGGAAGGAGGTAGCTCCGTCGCGCGCATAGTCTAACTTTAACAGGTATTAGTCATGTTCAACTAATAAATATTTTCGATGACGCTGATTACGATATTAAAGCCATTTTTGGCTGTCACTAACCATTAGCGCATTGAAGGGGGTAGCTCCGTCGCGCGCATAGCCATAGCATAGCAAATATCTATGAAAGTTTGGCAATGCGCGCTTATTGACCACCCCCTTCCGTGCGGCAATGGCAAGTAATAGCGATATATGGTTTTCATAATCGAAATCAGCGTCATGGAAAATCTCTAAATCCTGCAAATGAAGATTGTCTAGCAGACTAAATTTTCGCGCACGACCGCTCTGGGCCGTTGCGCGCCAATGAAAAGTGATGGAGTTAATTGGTTGCCATATTCGAAATCAGCGTTATGGATTTGTTCTAAAATTTTTGTTTTCACATTTCTTTGTTAACTTTATTTATAGTTGCTATGAACTATATGAACACATATTTTGACTGCTGAATTTCGGCTTTGTCTACTCATGTAGTGACCTATGCCATTTCGAGGAAATGCAATACCCAATAATGAGGACCATTACTAACACTGCTCGTCTCCCGTGAAGCAGTGATGATCACAGTGACTCTTTATTTTTGAGATAACTACTTTTGGGACTCTTCCTATCTCGTCTCTGAAATTTGAGAGGAGTCCCAAGTTAGCTTTGCGCGTTGTTTTCGGAAAGAGTTTTCAAATGATATTTTATTGGGCTGGTTTTGGGAAGATGATTCAGAGGACTTAATTTCAGGAGTCGATTTTGGGAAGAGTCCTAAGATGACTTTATTCCGGGAGTCCTCTTTGTGAAGAGTGTCCAGTTGACTTTATGTCTCGGAAAGAGTCTGGGAAGGACTTTATTCCGCGTCGCTTGACGGCGACGACTTAATACACAGAGTCTTGGGAAGAGTCTTACAGGGAGACTTGAGTTTGAGTTTATTTACGGAAGTCGCCAGGTCACGTGGCTGGGAAGAGTTTAAAAATGACTTCGGAAGAGCTGTCGTCCATCACTGCAATAAAGACTCTGAAGAACATACTCTCTTCCCGCGAAGCATTGAGAACTGTTGGTAGCAAAATTTTACCGCTTAACAATAATTATTAGAAGAAAGAAATGTATTTGTTAATAGTTGATATTTGTTTAACCGCTGTAATCTTCAGAGGGCATTTTATAGCATAATAGTAGCAGTTCCTTTTGTTGTCACCAACCCGTTCGACAATATCCGAGCTGATCTCGTAGAAAACGTCCCTGTGTAAAATTTTTCTACAGCTACAGTCTAAAGAGATCACCGTGCAGAGTATGAGTAGTTTTGTTAGGTGAATCTTTTCCGTGTATAAGAAGCGATGCCGACATATGACGGACAATTATGGGCTACATAAAGCACGGAACTGATATCCGATACTTAGCATTTAAGATATGGCTTGTGTACATATTTTATATGCTGAAGAGGCATGTGCGTGTTTGAGTGTAGATGTAGTTTGACATGATGGGACGGAATGCAAGCTAAATATTTTCTGAAAAGAGTCAATGTGATAGTTTTGCTCCGTTTTTCCGTCTCTGCTAAAAGAGTTATATTTCGAGGAATGCCAATAAGGTTGGCTATGGTATTCCGATGCATTTCGAATGAGGTCCTCCTAACCGTTCCCTGTTGTCTTATTGGTATTACTTAGTATTTGTACATCAGACAGGATGCTGATCTAATGCCAAAACATGAATTTCCAGGAGAGAGAAAGAGAGCAAGTGAAAGCATTAGAATGCTCTGCAATGTGTGCTTCCCTCACGCTGGCAAAGAAGCAGATGAAGAAGAGAGGCTACAACTATGTAAATTTGAGACATGATCAGGAGAAATAGCGCCCAATCCTTTCCTCTCTCCTCTTCTCAAACACTAACGTTATCCATCCTTATTTTTATCACATAGGAAAAGGATACACTTTGGTGTCGAGGCCCGTCCGTAGCTTCCACCACTACGCCTTGAAATGGCTATCAGGCTCTAGATGCATTTGATAGGTAAATATTATGATATCTGTATTATGTACAGCAGTAGGTAGCTGAAAGAGTATCAGATGTGGCTACATATGAAAAATGATAGTAGAAACGCAATCAGATTCAGAAAATTGACAAGGCTTCTTGTGGTTGCATCTGCATCAAATTCGACTGTTTTCTCTCGTCCTCGTCCATAATGTTTACGGCTGATCTCACTTTTCTCTCCTGCCACAGTTCACTTTATGTATTCTCTTATTTCACATCATATTGCATGCACCGTGCAATGGAGAATATCAAGGAAAGAAGGAAACTCACCCTGCAACCATAGATCAGTCTAGCCAATTGATTCCAGCCAACCTACAGCTTTGATATCATCCGATGAATTTTCTTCAATTTCTATATGGCTGTCTATAGCCAAATGAAGTACCTACCTACATCTATCTACTTACTTCTATTCCATTCAATCTTCCATTCCCCTCTCCCTGCCCACAATCCTAACTACAGAATTCGCTACCAATTTTTTACATCTGTCTTGAGGAATTTTTTACCATCCGCAATAACACATGAACATAAAATCAACACTTGATCTCAATACATCAAAAATAAAGAAATCAATACAAATCCTTCAGGATTTTCTATGCTAAGCCATTTTCAGCTCATTAATTCAATTTCCAATACTCTTGCTAAATATTTTTCTCAAGCCTTTATTGTAACTATTGCTCACAATTTTTCCCAATTTTCATCAATAAGTAATAATAATATATTAACTAGAATATCTTTTGAAAATAGATAGTTTTTGCGTGTGTATTTTAACACGAATCAAATTAGTCGTAACCGCAGGTGAAATATCTGTAAGAATATCTATATTTGATAGGATTTAAACCTTTTTGTCATCGCCAATGTATTGAATGAAATAAAGATTTCGTCATATAGCTTGTTTGATAATAATTTAGTAAAAACTGCCAGGTATAATTTAACAGTTGTGTCCAATAGTGCTAACAGCGTAGAGAATTTTTGACCAAGAAGGGTGATATGGAGGGATAAAACAAGTAAATGACGTTGCTGCATTTATTGAACATTGGAATAGGGAAGAGTTTCCAGAGATTCCGCATAAAATATTAGTATGATGCATTCTGTATGTGAGTGTATTGTGCTCTGGAAGGGTTTATACAATTTAAATGAGGATATAGAGATATGATAGGATCACCTTGGTGCATAAGGGAGCTATAGAGATAGATTAAGTAGTGTAATGTTATGATGCTGGATAGTGATCTATGTATGTGCATGAAATAGAATGAGATAGAGAGAGACAGGACGCAAGTTGTTTGAATTGAAGGAAGAAAGGAAACGGTTTTTTGGTGTTTGTTCAAATGCCTTTCTCTGGCTGGTCCATGGTTATCAATATTCTTGAGGCATATCTGAATGTGTGCGGTCCATGTAGTATTGCTTCGATTTGCAGATCAAAATGCAACCATATCTAGCATCTTCACCCCATATCCATTCCCTTGAATTTATGTAATGGATGCTGAAGGAGAGAGAGAGAGAGCCAAAGGAAAGGAAACCGGAGCGGACTGTCTCACTCATTTCCATATTTTTCTCACATAAGGTCCACCAGTTCCTCTCCTCTGTCACGACAACTAAAAAAGCCAAAGAGAAAGAAATGCGAGGCGAGAGAAGGAGCGAGTCTATCTCCCTATAGGACGACACTACTGGCATTCGGATTTATTTACGGGGAAGACATGAGAAGAGAGAGAGAGCTCGTATTGTGCCTTGTATCCGCAGATATATTTTCAGCTCACAAAACGAATCAGTTCACTGTGTCTCTCCTCTGCATCTGTATTGGACTGTAATGCAGGGTGAGCTGAAGGATCTAATAAGTGCCCGTCCACCGCCACCAAAGAGTACCTCACTTTCAATTGCATTGTTGGTGGTGGCTGATCGCATTCCATGTGAAATCTTTTTCTCCTAGTAAATACTCCACCATATATCACTGTCTACATAACTATCCTCTGCATTTATACCTAACAAATATAAGATAGGAATCATTCACATACATACGTGTGTATCTACATCTGTGTATTGTTCGCAGATCTTCCCCAAATAATAGAATTCCCTTTCCTTAGCTACGGATACGATCCAGTAACATAGCTACTAGATTCCTCAAAAGAAATCTATTAGTTCCTACTCCTCTTTACCGTTTTCTCCCATTTTATTCCAGAGACCTCGCGTATTCATTGTTTCACCATACGATTACTCCACAACTAATTAAACAATAAATAATTGCTCTACAAATAGTATAAACCTACATATTCCTTCATAAACCGATAGATAGTAAGTTAAATAACATAATTATTATTACTGTCCCCTTTTCCTATAGTACTTATCGAACATTATGGATAGGCCTAGACCAAAGTTGTCATCTACTGTCTCATATCATATTATGGTATAGTACCAACGCTAATTAGGGCAAATAATACGTTTTGATCTGATTTATAAAACATTATCTGTTTCTGATGCATAACATATGTATATTTTTTGAACTCTTCAGCAGACTACTCAAACAAATATTTGTTTATAAATGATCATTAGACATATTACGTCGTTCGACAAAATTTGTTAATTCTTAAAAGTGATGGTCAATCTCGTGAGGGAAAAGTGAGAGAAAAGTGGAGTAAAGTAAAAACTACGGCGTGTTAAGGAAACAATTACAGGATGTGTATGTATTTGTTGGAGATAGAAGAATGATAGTGGCGAAAGGTATAAATTGAAAGGAAGATAGGCGGACATAATCGAGGAATGCAGAGAGTAGTCAGATGTTTCATCTTCATCCCTCTGTATTTGCTTGGTGGAAATGTAGCGATGCGGTGGTCGGCGGGGCCTCGGCAATAGGCTCGGCTTAGTTGGGTAGTAAATAGCGGGCGAAATACCTAGGTAAGTGTATGGAAGTACGTCGAGATTGCTATTGGGGGAATAAGTGGAGGCGAGTATGTATTTATTATTGAGTATAGGCATAGGCGCGTGGGGAAATAGTTGGTGGTTGGGACGTGATGTAAATGCGAGGAAAGAGTTGAGGTGGGTGGGTGGTCGGCGTTGGCGGGGATGAGCCGGATTTTTGTGGGTGACGAGAAGACAGTTTTGTAAATGTTGGAATGGCTGGAGTGTGAGCAAATGTCCTTAGGGATATGGAGCTGATCTGATTCGGAAACACGGATGCTCTTCAAAAGCTTACATGATCAATGGCTTGCCCCATTTGGTTAGTTTTGTATGTGATCCTGACTTGAATTTGCAACTATAAAATCGGTATTATTCAACAACTGTGACCACAAGGATACAACCTCGCCCATCTCCTCAAGTGCATATAAAGAGCACATTTTCACGCAATCTTGGGCAACACGAGGAGTCCCCGGCCCTCTTTAATGGAACCTCTGGCCTCATCTTGACAGGCCTCGGAGCTGTCGTCCCTGTAGTCGCTCTCTCGGTGCTGATTGGATTGAAAGCTGAATAAAAGCACTAGTTCCCAGCCGACCCCACCAGCAGGCCCATAACAAATAACAAATGAGTGGATGATGAGCGGAGAGTATGGAAACTCAGTCCTCAACCTCCAGCCCATCTCTCATCCCCACTCCGTGAAACATTTTCAAAAGTTCATCAACACGAGACGAGACTCACTTCCCGACACTCACTCACGCTCCCTCCCAAAGTGCCCGCCAAATATCCACATCTCTCATCCAACTTCCACACTCTCTTTCTCTCTCTCACCTACCCACATCCTTACATTACATCCTGCATTCCTCCATTAGTTCCCACTACCCATCTCCAGGCAGACACGCTACATCCTCATAATAATAGACATAGTAGTACTCCCATATCTGCATCTTAAGACTCTCATCTCCCGATTAACTGCTGCACTTGATCTGTCTGAATATTTACCTCTGATTCCTCAACAACTTCCCGCCTATATTGATATCTGTTCCAGATGCGGGCATTAGAGAACTATTCGGGTAACTTATTGCAAGACGGGTAGAAAAGGAGAGCACAATGGACAGAGGGAGCAACACCAATGACTAACTCCACTCATCGCATATTAACTATAACTTAACTTGGGGAAATGCCTACATAAAGTACAAGAAGGATAATATTATTATCTCGGAGAGAGATACCTACTTAGTCAGGTTGAATATATATTATAATGCTGGCAGGAGTCGGCAGGCAGATATTTCCTAGCACTCACATCACATCTCAGCTCCAAATCAAGATAAGTCTTGTTAAACTTTCAATGTGCCTCTGTCTAAGTCTAGTGGCACGCCATTTCCTTTGAAGAATGGAAGAAACTGGTGAAACATTGAACGTCTCTCCGTCTTCTTGTTATGCGGGAGGACGGAGAGGAGGCTGCGAGTACTTACTCTGTTCAATTTGATGTTAGGAGAGGAAATCTGACTTTCTATCTCTTTCACTCTCCAATCTTCGCTCTTTCTCTCCACTCTCTTCTCCGATATATTATAATAATAGTCTACTCAATCCATTTCTGAGGATATAGCGCAAAAAGGCTCCCACTCATTCCCATCACATCCCAGAGCCAGCCAACCCACTCTCACCACCACAACCACTACATTACATAATATAATATACCTAAGTAAGTCAAGTAAGTATGCATAGCCAGGAAATCCCTTTCTAAATCTTCAGCCATCAAATCAACTGTGCAGAAGAACGTCAAGTGCTGGAACAAAACTCGAATTTTTCACATGACTCTATTCCCATTCACACTTACTAACCAAACTAGGATCTAATAGTAGATCATCCCTCTACATATACCTACCTATATATATATATTTATACAGATGAGCATCAGCTCAGCAATATAATATTCATTATGCCTCCATAGATATTCCATCCCTTTTTACATCTTTCTACTCCATGAATGCCTGGCGTCCTTTTATCTCGCCAAATATATCAAGATTTATATAAGAGCGCACAATCAAGCAAATCAACTACAAAATAGCGAGCAACATTATCTAGTTGATACTATTTGCATTGATAAAGGGCGCAGAGGCTCAAAAAAGTAATCTCGTAGGCATTTATTAGGTTGGCTACATTACATTACTTCGCATAGATTACTTTATATATCAAATAGCTACACTCTTTCGTTTAACCGAGATCTTTCTCACTCACTGACTCTGTCTCTTCTCCACCATTCAATCTCAATCCATCTCCATTTCTCTATCCTTGAGGAAGTGAAGGCTTTTAGGATGCCATGCCTATATAAAAACAATCTTTAAGAGAACTTATCGTCTTTTCCACACTGTGCCCCATTGATTCATGTCTACACAACACAGTATCATATTTCCCATCTAACAACATCCAACAGCACATTAGAAACTCCATTTAACATTTATTCACACTCAATGCTAAGCCCCACTCACTCCAACACCTTACCAACAACTATATCCCATTAAAGACACTTTAATTTCCCTTGCCTACTATATCCCTAAATCCATAGCAAGAACATTCCGCCAACCACTTCTCATCTTCTAATAGCTTCTCGTATCAAAACGTTTCTTGAAGTTTTTTGCATTTTCATTTTACCCTTCAGATGCTCTTTATTTGTCTCTTCTAATGCTTTATTTATTTAACGATATATAGTCTCATTTCACTTATGTTGGCCTATTTCTTCTAATTTTCCCTTTGACATTAAGACAATTTAATTTATACTTAATTGGAGTAGTAATAATATATAATAAGCTGTATTTAATATTATTTAAGAAAGAAATCATACAATAAAAGTTAAAGAATATAAGAATATTATAATTACCACTAACTAATGAGTTACTGCTAAAATATTGTAAACTTATCTTAATTAAAAAAGGTAGGGAATAAATGAAGGATCTCATTAAATTTATCCGGAAAGAAGTCACTGAGTGTTTATCAAGATTAGATTAGTAGCGACGGTAGGTAGCTTATCATTTATTACGTTTAAGCGTAGAAGTTGCTGGGATGTGGATGGTGGAAGTAGCAGAGTAGTTAATTGCAATGGCAATTAACTACAGGGAGTAAGGGATGCAAAGTTGGTGGGCGATAGAATTCTGGGCATTGTGCAATGTATTAGTCACATAATGCACGTTCAAATGTGATACCTAGTAATAAGTTACGGTCTTTCTGCTCTTGTGGTGTAGCGTGTAATGTAGTAGTAGGAATATATATATGGTGGTTGTTGGTTCACTCCGTGAGAGAGAGAGAGAGAGAGAGAGAGAGAGAGAGAGAGAGAGAGAGAGAGGAGAGCTAAAGTTTGTTCTCTGTGTTACTGATATAGTTTAGAAAGTAGTAGATGAGCAGGGAAAGTTGTTGAGACATTTGGATCGTAAGTAAGAGAGTTCCAGAGAAAGCTCCACACAAGAGAAAGGAGTAGCTACTCTTGTGGTATGTAGTTTCTAATGCAGTATATCTGTACTATTTAGTTACTTAACGTTAAGTTAGTCACCCAAACAAGGAAACTGTTCCAGTGCAACTTTGTCAGTATAATAATAATATGTGCCTTATATATACATAGCTACGTATGTGTATAATGCAGTGGGATTTGTATTGGGGCTAAGGAGTAAAGAAAATTAGACGGCTCTATGAACTCTGTCTGACTGCATGTAAGTAAACGGAGACTATGAGGAATAAGGTAGCTATGACTATTAGTTGCAGTATTAGTGCACTTTGAGCAGAATAATTTTCTGTGACATAGGAAAAGAGTCAAAGATCAAAGAGTACGTAGTTAGCGGATAGGGAAATGGTGGGGGGATGGGGGATTGGGGAGGGCGGTTGTGTAAGGGCGGCAAGAGGGAGGCGAAGAATGGATTGAGGATTTACGACGTGTGGCCAAGGTGAGGTTGAGACGGAGAGTGTCATAAAGTCACTCTCATCATTAAAATTAGAAGCATAAATTAAGGGAAGCTTTTCTCTAGTTTTTTCTAATTGCTACTCCCGCTGACGGCCCTTGATCGCAAATAGTAGTTGGTGGGTTTTTTCTGGCGCAGTAAATGCAGAGGACAACTCCTTCGAATGTCGAGCAAAGCGGCGTTAATGGTCTCCAAGAGCTGGAATATTAAAAAAATTCTTCATGTAAACTTCCATTAAAAGGGGATTTAATTCCGGCGGCAGCGTATGTCTCCTCGCCGACGACTCCAACTAATTATGAAGTAGTTTTCTGCACATGCCGACTTTCGCTTCACTCTTTTCCTCTACTTCCTGTAAATACAAACTAGCCACCATTTACTTCCTAATATCCAGCTCAAACTTAATAGCAAAACTAATCTGCTTTAGCCTTCTTCATTTCTTTCCGTCCTCAACTCACTCTTATATCTTTCACACTTCCCTCCCTATATCCTCTGCGCATATAAATATATCATGTACACTCTTTTATAGTTTAGCACTCTAGAATTCCACTATGCTATTAATTCGTATATAAACCATAGTTCTCTTTACATCCACTATGCCATAGTAAAGCACAGTGATAAGGAGATATACTTACTTATTCCTAGCTCTCCAATTTCAACTTGACTAAAAACCTAATAGTGATAAGTAAAGTTAGAGAAACTCCGACTCTTTCAATTAGCCAACTGCACTTCATACTCTGGCAAATACCTTATTAACAATTACCGAGTCGACGAGAATCACTTTGAAATGAAAATGCTCAACAAATTCTTCAATTAAGCCCGTATTTGCACGCCAATTTATTTTCCACAGATTAAAAATACTCCTTCTATCAACCATTCATTAATCTCTTTAATTAATTCAACTTTATTGTGACAATAAAGAGCCTTTTAAATGTACAGTCCCTTAAATGACACCGTTTTTTTTTGTTATTTCAAAGTACAAGGTTCTTTTGGATAGCAATTGAGTTATTTAAACTTATTCCCTGAGATATTATTTATTATTGCTTGGAAAAATAGAATATTTTGAAAAAAAAACGTTGATTTTGTTTTGAATAGGAAATAATTGAATTTGCAAAGGTGTACCTGTGTCAATGAAAATAAGAGTTAAAAGTTGGAAGAGGAGGAGGAATGGAGAGGCTATGTACATGTATGGCAGAAAGGGAACTACCTGTGTCAAACCGCACTCATGTACAGTCACAAAACAACAGTTGTGTGTTCTGCTAATGAGATTTGAAATCTAGGAGAAGGAGAAGTAAATGGGTAGATTACCCCTGGGAGCCAACTACTAACTAATGTACTAAGTAACATTGCACATCTGCAAAAAGTCTAAATTGACTTCACTATCACTCTTCTATATCTCACATTCAACTTTCTTTGTTGAGTTTTTCTCGATGGGAATTGAGTGGGAGAAGGAGAGGAGACGGCAGAAGAAGAAAAGAAGAAAACAAGGAAAAAGAGACAGGAGAGAGGGATCCTTATAGTTTTTAAAAGGAAAAGGAAAAAGTGGTTAGCTAAAAGTTGAGTTTCTCCTAACCACTCCCTCATACAAACAAGTCGAGGACACTTTTTAACTGTGGAATTAATGCTTTCTATCATTTTCAGTATTACTACGTAGAGAAGAGTTCCATTAAAAACTGAATTGCATTATTTTCTAGCGCTCCGCTAGTTTAACTGAGAATTTCATTTTTTATCTAGCTTAGCCGGGATGAAAGGGAAGGAGAGGGTAGGGAG
The DNA here is from genome assembly GCA_009936455.2 of Tomocerus minor. Classification (NCBI taxonomy): domain Eukaryota; kingdom Metazoa; phylum Arthropoda; class Collembola; order Entomobryomorpha; family Tomoceridae; genus Tomocerus; species Tomocerus minor. Next base: position 146,714 of record JAAAYG020000009.1, read on the forward strand.
TATAACAAGTAGCCCGCTCCTCTCTATATTATTCTCCTCCTATCGTATTATGTATTATGTATGTAGTTAAAGTTGCCAAAATGACAGCATCTTATTTTCGTCTCAATTTCATTTGACTGCAATATTATACGCTCTTAGAGATATTAGTTTTACTTGGCTGGCGCATTAGCATAGAGAACCCCTTGGGAAGCTCATACTCATGCTATCCAACAAAACAATGCATGTTGAGATGAATTTTAATGCCCGTCTTAAGGGCAGTCAAATAAGTACACTACAAGCACAACAGAGAGGCAGGCTCTCTCTCTCCAGTAATGGAAACTCTTATAGGGACTTTGATGCTGATTTTCCAGACCACTAAAAACTCCCGCTCATTTCCATAAGCACACTGTGAACATCCAAAAGTTTCTAATTAAATAAATCAATTATATGCAAGGAAATTTGTGAATTCGTTTGATGATCTCAATGTGTATTTTTTCTAATTAAGCATGTGCGTCAGAACGGGACTCACTCTTTCCTATAAAAAAACCTACGGCTAATGCGTCTCAATTTAATCAATTTCCTGTAGGATTTAAGTGAAAAAAATTATGCGAGTGGGAATGGTAGAGAGAGAGAGAGAGAATAGGATGTAAGTAGCCAACATGGAGTGGTATATTTTGTATCTAAGTAGTTGATAGTTTGGCACATATTAAAATATTATAAAGTAATGTGTCCATATGGTGCCTGTGTATAAATAGGCTGAAATGACATTATGCTTAGTGAGAAGTGGGAGCCTATCTCGCCTAATGTGAGCAGTGTCAAGTGATTCGAAAAGAATTTGCATAGTCAATCCTTTGTGTGTGAAAGATGACTAAAAAGTAATTTATCCGCTCTTGTTTCAATTATTAATAAAAATGTAGCAGTGAGATTTAATTTTAAAAGAAATGGAGCGAGAGCTTTGATGGGCTTTAGAGTGAGGCTGCTGAGGAGAGACGGGAAGAAGTGGAAGTTAGGGGAGCTCATTTTTCATTTCACTTTAATACGAGTCGACTACTAGACTATAAGAACAATACTCGAGTGTGCAAATGAAAAAATGAGATCCAATATGTCACATTATGGATGAGATTCCAAACGGTAAAAATTAGTTTTCAAATGGGACCAAATTAGAAAAAATTATAGGAAAAGTTTCTTGGTTCGAAATATGACTCTCTTTCTTTTCCATGTGTTGTCATCAGAAAGCGCTCCTCGTAAAAATCAAAGAACTTATGTGCCCCACTAGCTCCGCTTCCTAAATCTCTTGTCTCTATATTGGCCATAAGAAGCCCCGAGTCATAAGTAGTATGCGATGCAGTCGAGCAATCGAATTCAATTCCTTCCCATGAACTTCTACCAACATCCAACTCGCCTCCATCTCTCTCTCTCTCTTTCGATATATGTATGTATGTCGTGTGTGAAGCATTTTCCTATCAAAACATTCATTCACTTATGTGCAAGATAGATATTCACATTAGATTCCCTATACAGACTCTCTGTCTCTCAACTATCACGATTACACAACTCTGATATGCCCTAATATCCCAAAACTCCGTGTAGGTAACAAAGTACATTAGATATTTCCGCACACACTCGACGACGAACTTTTAACAAGCTCTTTGTATGTATAAAGGGCTCGACGGGGAGCATTTTCCTCGTTCAAAGAGTCAGGCAGGCGAAACATGCCAAGTGAAACGCTCTTCTACAGGCGATTCCTACTCGGCATTATGGAGAATAAACGAAATCTGTCTTATTCCCTATTCTAATATTATATTAGAGCCCAATTCTCCTCTCGCTAAACAATTTCCGATGGAGAATTCCCAAAATGAATGGAAATGATTTACCTGCCATTGCCAATAGCTCCTTGCAGTCATTCATCCCTTCATCTTAATGAAGAATATAAATAAAAAATGCCATGCTATCATATAATGTGCCAATAAGGAGCTGTAAGAGTACCGAAGTTTGTTTTTGGTGATTCTTCGTTTGGTTTTTGTCTTGAGTTTTGAACTGCCCACGCCACACTCTATTTGATGGGGATTTTTAGTCGAGAGTAATAGAAGATAGCTACCTAAGTTTATTTTATATTGAAGTATGTGGCAATTTAGATAGGGACTATCTGCAGGAGTAAGTAGTTGGTTAGATTATAGGCGTAATAATACGGGATGAGGAGCGAACTGTGGAGAAAGACGTCGGAATTGCCTCCACGGCGGGCTCGGGCGGGCTTGAGCCGTGAACATGGAAAAAAGCGACCGATTGTGACAGAAACATAGCGTGGCCCATGAGAAAAGTTTCAATTTAGTGGGATGGCAATCGAAGCGCCTGACTAGATGGAAGAGAAGGAAATAAGTATGTTATGTGGAAGATTGGAAGTGGCATGGCATGGAAAGACAAAGACCAGGGAGAAGGGGCTTTGATAAGGAAGGCGATGGGAGATGCAGTAAAATGATGGACTGAGAAGGTCCCAAGAATGGAGAAAGTTTAGGCAATCCGCAAAGAAATAGGATGTAAGGCGACTTTTATGTCGGCAACAAATCACATCTTTGAAATGGAAAATGGAATTATATAATTTGGCTTTTTATGCTGGGAAGAGTATGAGCTGGAGAGTATCATTTGGATTGCACTATCATATCCTATCATTCTGGCTCAAGGCACAGAGCCAAAGAAAGAAAGTCCTTACAGCCATCCACATCATGATGGAGCCGCATCAGTCGACTCAAGTCAAAATGCAAACATCACACACTTTCCTACTTATCCAACTCTATCTTCTCCCTCCAACCTATAACAGGGCATTATTACATTATATTATTATTATATCCTACATAACCCACCTACTTTACTGTCTAACCTACTAAAGCCCGCTACACTCGACCACAACGTCCAAATGCCATGGTATTAATATCCCACCTATACATATACAACGCTTCCTCACTTCTACACACAGACAACTCTTCTGCCAAACATTCCCTCTTTTCACTCTCTATACTTTATTATATTATCATAAGTACCAGTTAAAAACTCCTTTCCGAGCACACAGTCAAAATGCCGAAAACTACACGTGTATAATAAACATTGCTTTACATTGTGTGCCAGAACGCACCCTGTCATGAAAATAACTTGCATTTTTACAAGCTGACAAACAATTACATTCCTATATGAAATATTCTACCTTTTTGATGCGAATCCGTTATTTCATACCAGGAGGGACATCAATTAAAATGCGCAGAGAATTAGTTAAATAATTTGTAGTTGGTTTCACTATTATTTAAAGAAATATAGGGAAATCAGCAATCGCATTAGATCTGCATATTACAAATCCCATTAAGTCATTAGTCATTAGATACCATCCGCAATGAAATAATTCACAAAATTTTAATTTGGATATTTTGAAATCAAAAAATGCTATTATAAATGGACCACGTTTAGTGTAAAATTTTGGTGTTCAAGGCCGCGAGGGAAGTCGAAATTCAGATAACTTGGGATTTTTCCAGCTCTCATAGACTTAGTATGGATGGATTTTTATGCTAATTCGAATTACGAAAAGATATTCTATGAAGACGTTTGGATGGAATCGCCAAGTGGCGATCCTGTAAAAAATATTAATGCATTCGTAGTAGAATGCTCACGGTTTTTTGACCATGTATATTTTATATAAAATTACAAGTATTTTAAAGAAACTGTACAAGAAATTGTAGATGTTCTCTGTGTGATAGAAAGTCGTTGTAGCCTAGTGCAATTCCAATTCACCAAAGCGTCTCATCATGAAAATTCTTGAAGAAATATCATGGAGCTGAAATGATGAGGAGGTTGTGATAAAATATTATATGCGCATCGCTAGTTTTGTTGCGGGGAAGTCAAAACTGAACTGTCAATCCACGAATGCTGAAGAACAGTCGTCAAGCACACCACACGATAACATAGCATAATGTCCTATGATGATATATAATACAGTTGCAAATCAAGAGAATGGCTAAGGAGAGCGTATAGGAAAGAAATAAAAGGGATCTATCGGAAATATCCTTGTTACTTTGAATATAAAGCGCATAATGCTATTTGGGTGGGATCCGCCAGTCGTTTTTAGTGTTGCACTGTCTGCTGAGTTATTATGCAATGTAGTTGCGTGTAGCAGTAGAATGCTATATGAAGGAATACTGTATATGGAATATGTAATTTAAAGATGAGTGTAGTCTAGTGGTATAGATATAATATAATGTGACTGTAGAGATAGAGGAGGAATGGGAGAGGCAAGGAAAAGGCAATAATGTGCACAACGAAGCAAGTCAATACGACTGTGACGACTATGTAACTTTTATTCACAAGTGTAAGTGGTGGCGAAATGAAATTCGATGAGATCAATGAGTTGTCATCTTCCGCGTCTCGGATTGCTTCGTGGAATCATCAGAAATTCAAAATGACTCTAGGACACGATCTCATCTTCACGTAAAAGCTACCTTTTATGTTCTTCGTCATCCACAAAGCCGACTCTTATTTCCGTTATCTCGAAAAACGTTCTCATCCTTTTCCCAGTCTCTTTTAGCCACGTCCAAGTTAACCATATCCATTTGAGGCTGGCTGGCTGTCTACTTTGTGAACCAAGCCTCCCTCCATCCTCCACACATTACATACACTCACTCACTCACACATATAATACAGATCCGAGGATAAGGAAGAGCAAAGAAAGATGCGAGTGAGGAATAGTGACTCTTTCGCTACCTTACTTTTGCATTTCATCATCTTCAATGCTATCTGTATCAGCTCACGTCGGACCAACTCACTCTCTCTCTCTCTCTTTCTATCTTTCTCCTTCCTGCAGAGCAGAGCCACCTCTTCTTCTTCCTATACTTCTCTCATAATATCCCACCTAACTCCTCTCTCTCTCCTTCACGTTCAGCCTATTTATGTGCCTCGCTCTTCTCATAAGTGAGATTCGCGGAAGAAGAACCACTCACTCCCACACGGCATTACACCTATAGCAGCCACTATCGATCTCCCAGATAAAAACTCTCATCTCAACTTATTCCTGTCCAACAAATCTCATCACTTGTTCACATCATCAGCTCATCCTTTCCTCATGCACTTCACTTTCCCTGACTGAGAACGACTCCGCACTTACAACCTTTCAAACAGGGAGTCTCATCATTTCATTAGACTCTCTCAACTCCTTTTCATGAATAACTAATCTTTCGCCACACACTCTCTTTCTCTCAAAAACCCTCTTTCACATATGACATAATATTTTTCAACAGTTAAGCATTGACAAAATTATTATTATATATTTTATATGTTATATTATATTTTTCAACAGACTTTTGAGCTAAAGATTTTATTATATCGACTTTTAAGCAAAGTAATTAGTGTTATATCAATTCCGATTAATGTAATTGAAAATCAAAATTTGTGATTGACGTTCAACCTTTGAATGATTTATCAAAGCGAATAAAAAATGAATATTGTAATTAACGGATAAATATTGGTTTAATTCTTAAGAAGATCCTAGCATATTAATTGGGAAATTCAAACCAAATGTTCGTTTCCATTAATTACTGGAACGAGATTAAAATCAATTTAATTATGAATAGGGCAACGATGGAATAAACGTCAAGGAAGTAAATGCAATTAACTTTCAACGGACCTTTTAGTCGCATTTATTTAATGGGATGATAGGGCACAACATATTTATAAGGATTATAGTATAGATAGATGCTAAGGTGTGGAATATGGTCCTTAAGTTGGTTTGATGAACAATTGGATTTTATATTATGTAGTGCAGATGTGATATATAATGCTCAGTGTTAATCAGATTATAAACAACTACCTGTATATGGATGAACACTCGCGAGATAAATGAGACGGAGTAAATAACAATCATTTGTTATTGATAATGAAAATGTATGTATGTGTATAATGTGAGTTCAAGTTTAATGGAAAATAAATCATGTCTCACTAGGATAAATGGGTTGCATGTGTCAGAGACACAATAATGATTGGTATGAATGAGGAGAGGAGTCATAAATAGCAAGCAATAGCTCAAGTGATGAAGTCGTGAAATGGAGAGACGGGCTCTGGAACCACGACGCTCGTTTGTCCCGGCTCGTTCTTCCGTAACGCGATCTCCTGACCCAATGAAGACTAATGGTAGCTACATATGTACACATCCGCTCACTCACACTCGCTCTTCACATCACATTATTTGTTATCCTATCCATGCACTCACTTAGACATTTTTCCCTTTTAATACACAAATACCCTCATCATATTCATCAACATTTCATTTTCGAGTATCTGCAAACGAAAGTGCATTTCACATATCGGCATTTGTATGTTATTCCTAATTAGTAAAACGCCAAACAAAGAAATCATTATGCATTTTTATCAACACGCATTCCACGGAAAGAAATTTCCGAAGTAAACATTAAGTAGCTAATGATGGATATTTAATATGCAATGTATGGAATGCAATTAATTTTTAGTTTCTTGGAGAATGATAACAATCAACTCAGCTTAATATTAGTAGTTACTGGTTAATGGAAGATTTAAGGTTGGAAAATTGGTGTATGAATTTATATTGATGTTGTAATCTCACTAGTGAAAAAAATGAACACCCTAAATATTTTATTTTGCTTCTATTTATATGAAATATAAATATATTAACCTCTACAACATTTTTAATACTATAACGACATATTACACGAAAGCTTGAAAAACATTTTCTTTTTTAGTGAAGAAGATAGAAATAAATAAGGTGCTACAAATTTAAATAAATCTGCATCTTAACTTTTCAAAAAGGAAGGAGCATCAAAAAAGACTGGAAGATTGAGGTTCTAATGTGTTACAGTCTGCCCCCTTAAAATTATAAGAGGTCTCGAGGGCCAGAGCGTTATGTGGTGGTGGGATTCTAAAAGGTCTGTTGTCGTTGTCATAACCTCGTTAGGACAAAGCGCACACTTTTGCCATTCCATCTGAGTGTCATTAAATCAAATGAGCGTTTTCAATTAATTTTATTAAGTTAGTCAATACGTGCAAATGCTTGCCAAGGAGTCCTCCCTCTGATATTCATCCCCATTTAATTTCAACTTCTGCCCTCGGTGTGCCTTTTGTTGTTTCATTTGGAACAAGAGCATCATGATATATAGGGAGATCATTTCATCATCGTTACAATTTGCTTTATGTTAAATGAATTGCCGTTCCCAGTCCTCTCTTTTGCTTACCCTCTTTATGAATGACTTACATTTACTCCAATCCATGTTGATTTCCATCACGACCATATTATGCATAAATACAAACGTATCTGTGTCCCATCATTCAAGGACCTTTAGTTCCCCTTATCCTCCTTTTGTATTTATAATAGGAACTCTCTTATAAATGGATCCATAAAACAAGAACACTGATAGGATAGTCTTATGAGGTCGAGGTCCTAAAATGACTGAATTCAATTAATAAGAATTAAATTAATATTTTTTAAACTTGTAGCCATCTGAAACTTTGATTTCCTCTAGAAGGGCATTTATCCTTGATGTCACTCTCTGCAAGAGTTCTATCTACACTAAATTAAAGAGATATACAAGATACTTGACGAATTGTTGAAAAAAAGGAAGAGGAACGGCATAGAATGGACTGACTGGAATATATGCAACACCCAAACATGTGGTTGACCTATTCCGATTATGACGGCTGTCAAACGCATCGGCTTATTTTCGCTCAGATGATTTTTAGATAAGAGTTGATGTAAATGAAAAGGCTGTTGTGTGGTTGGGATTTCCCATTTCCCCTTTTCCACTGCATTTTCGTTTCATATGTAATAAGTTTTCTTTGAACTACAGAAGTAAATGATATTTTTCAGTGCCCACCAAATATATTGGAATATCAAGTTTAAAATTGGTCGGATATGGATTATAAGTATCTTTTGATGCCTGTTTTGGCTCTGTGTATCTTTAAACAGGCATAATACTTTGCAAAATAGTCCAAAAGTATTGATAGCATAAAAGAGGACATGAATTTCATTGTTATTTGGACTGGGAATGACTTTTACATGAAGTAAACTTCTTTGTTGAGCAGAGATGCGGTTTCATGAAAGACTTTAGAAATATATGTAAACATTTTCATTGAAATGAAGTGAACATAAATGCAATCTCTCTAGTGCTAACAATGCAGGAGCTTGTATTGCATGAAGAGCGATGTCTATATAATGTGTGGAATGTGTGTGAGTGCATAAAGGGAGGAGGGAAGATGTGTAACGCTTAATGGGCTATATTCTATTTTCGTTAGGAGAAGAATTCAGAGAATCAGTTTAATCGGGGTGAAACCGAGGCTAACTCTCCGAGCTACGTGGTCACCGTTCCAGAGAGTAAAATTCAAAAGATGATAAAGTCCTCTTGTGTTCTCCCAACAGTTTCTACATTGTGCCTACAATTTAGTATGTGTCAGTGTGACTCTGTTAATAGTTTATTTTGAATAGGCCAAGCTTCCCTTCCCCGACTACCTTCAAAGCATTCAAAGAAAATCCAATGAAACAGAACTAAGCGTCTGAAAAGATTAAAATCGTATCAACACTATTCTACATGCTCCTCTCCATTTTTTCAAGTCGTTCACACCTAAAATACAAAGGAAATGCTCTTACTTTTACATCTTTCCTATAACTGAATATTCAAAAATCTCATTTTATGTATCCTTAATTCTGTTCCTCGATTTTGATGGTTTCGAATCTGTTAGAATTAATAAAATCAAATAAATTAATTCAAATAAAATACTGTGATGGGCGTCCATGTATTCCTTCAATTTTCGTGGCATTAAAATTAGGATTACACTATTTGAAATCCCAATAATATTAAAATAAATTATATACTCCTCTCCATTTTTTCAAGTCGTTCACACCTAAAATACAAAAAAGGAAATTCTCTTACTTTTACATCTTTCCTACAACGAAATATTCAAAAATCTCATTTTATGTAATCCTTACTTCTGTTTCTCGATTTTGATGGTTTCGAATCTGTAAGGATTAATAAAAGCAAATAAATACATTCAAATAAAATACTGTGATGGGCGTCTATGTATTCCAGCAATTTTCATCGCATTAAAATTAGGATTACACTATTTGAAATCCCAATTATATTAAAGTACCTAACTTATTTAATTGGACAATATTTTTGTCCCATTTCCGCATTTAATAATATTACGCTTCATAAAAATGATTTAAATGAAAAATGAAAACTGTCTGTCTTACTTTCGTAATGTCCTATTATTGTCCATAATATGCTAATATTCTGATATGTGAGGTAGATGTAATTTAAAATAACTTCAAATAGAAATTTCATCAATTCGAAATGGATGAGGGAAAACATCATTCAAATCAAAATTACAATACATTACTAAAAAAAATTGTTTTTGTATTTGGGTGTCTGAAAAATAAATTGTCAAATATTTTATTAAGTATTTGTCTCTTGCTGTGGAAAGGATTTATCTGAGAAAAAAGTGTGTATGTAATGGAAGAGTGGGAATTATATGTAAAGAGAGTATTGGGTTGAATAGTTTATGGAGGAGTAGGAGTATTGTGTATCCGGAGGAGTAAGTAGTAAGGTAAGTGATGGAAAGGAGATTCACTAAATCAATGATAAAATTAAGTATAAAGCTTTTATAAATAAATGGTGGTACGATCAGAGGATGAGAGCTCGTTTTCATCAGTGCTGAACAACGGAAATGTTCTCTAGGGGTTGTAATCCAATTTGGCTTTTCAATTCAATCACAGTATCAAAGGAGGAGAAATAGCATTTAGAGCCTTAATAGGAAAGCAAAGCCAAGAAAGCAAAGCCAAGTGAAGCCAGGGAGGCAGCGAACACTAACACTATGGCTATAATATTTTATGTATACCTACATATGCACTGTGCATCAGAAACATCCAGGCTAAATATTTTCCTCGCACAGGTTTATTGCATAGGAAGTACATGGATAGGAGGCTGGTGGTCATATCCGCTAGATATATGGATAGTGGTGGTGTAGTCGTGAATCTGGATGAAATGTGTATAGATGAGGAAATGGATGGGAGTAAGTGATGGTTCTTGCGGATATATTCGTAGCCCAGAGGAGTAAGTGAAGTAAGTAGTCGTAATGCTCGTAATAGGAATGCATTGGATGTTGAATGGATTTTGGTATTTGTAGAGGAGGTCGGTAAACGATTCTCTAATATAATATCGAATCAAGAAGATTCCTAATCTAAAAGCTCCATTTTAGCCTTTCTGCCTTCCCTGCCAACCGTATCACTTTCCCAACAACTAAATTCGACTAGCAATTTTATCTGTCTATTCTATTCTATTCTATCCATTCAGTCGTGCATTTGTTGGGACACTCATAAAGTAAACATTGTAAAGAGTGAATGTGATGCGGTTTCCTCTCCTCTATCTATTTCTGACTCTCTCTCTCTCTCTCTCTCTCTCCGTGTATCCCAATTATGTTCTGCTATGCTAAGCCGTGGCACAACTACGACAGATCCTCCCAGAGAATTGTACCTACAACCTAGCACTCACTTATACGACAGGGGTATATTATCTACTTGTATCAATCTATCTCTCTATGCCTCTATCTATCTCGTAGATGCCTAGTTAACTCCTTTGGCAATGCATCGCGTTGTCCTGGCTCGGCTGACATGGTTAGGTTAAGTGAGTTAAGTCGCAAGAGACGAGAGAGCCTTTCTCTTATATTTGCATCTCCACTCGACTACATATTTATAAATGATCCTATACAGATATTTACATAGATTGAGAAGAGTCAAGCTAAATCCAAACGAAGAGCCATCCTTTCTCTGCCTGCCTCCTATTTGTTTTTCATATTAATTTCAACGACACCCCATCATTCCATAAACTAGCATCATCATACTCCTAATAGAGATTAATGGATGATTCTCCTCTTTTATTACACCCCTTCCTTTCAGCCGAAAACTGTCATGAGACTCCTTACATACACGACAACCTCCTCTCCATCCGCTATACTTGTACGTACATCCTAATATCCCTACTCACTTGCTCAATTTCAGTCGAGAGCTCTACTTCCATCCACTCCAATCTACGCCTCTCATCATCCCAATTTCACCAATTCACTTCACTTTAGCTAAACACACGGAGAGCTACAAACAAAGTGCACGCTACGCACCCATAATGCAATTCCTATTACTGTCTCAGCCCTTAATTCACCTACTACTACCATTCCTCCTCTCATCATCCTCATCTTTCCAACTTTCTACGCCGCTTTACATTACAACACATCTTTCCCATCTATTCTTCCATTTCATTCTAATGCTGAGATTTGAAGCCAATTATATAATTTGAGGTAAGGACGCAAAAGTTCATAAATATTTTATGCAGATGCTACCAATTTCTTTTCTTCATTATTATAAGGAAATTGATATTTAGTTGATTTCAGAAACATTACAATCCTATTATCTCAGTATCTTCTGTTTCTTTATTACCTTCCATTCCAGCATGTAATATTTTAACTACCTATCGTTAGTGCTCATTAAAATTATATGACTTCGATAAAGGTGTGCTAAAAGCGCTACAGTGTCTTAAAATTTTCTCAATTACCAAATTTCATGGTTTATGATCTTATAAAAAGGTTGCTATTGAAAGCAATGAATACAAATGAATAAGTAATCGCTACACTTAGTAGATAGTAGGCAATGTGACGATTTTACAATCAAAGCCACATCTGCATCTGTAGGAGTAACGAGTTTGCAGTAAGATGCACAGGGAGCGTTCTCAGAATCTCACCGTGTTTTGACAGTTGCAAAGAGGCGAAAGGGAATGCTTTTGGCTGAGATGTGCAATAGCTATACTCTGTTAGCTGGAATAATTCTGTTCCTGTAGCTGTGGATGTGTAAATAGCACTGAGCGAATTGCACAATCTTACGACACTCAAGCTTTGGTAGCTACAATATTCTAGCAACTACTAATACAAAAAATATTACATTAAAATTTAATTTTAATGGTGTATAATAAAAAATTAATGAAATGCAAATTGCTTTTATTGAATTTATTTAATTTTATTGCATTTAAAAGGGAATTTTATTTTTTTTAAACATTAAACATACCTATGCAATAAATGAAATAAATGAACAATTCCAAAATAACAGTGACAAAGGATTTAATTTTAAACTTAGCAAGCATTTGTACTTTAGTTATGCTGTGTCAAGCTTAAAGCCTATGCTCCACTTCTGGCTTTTGTTTTTCATCGTTCTCATTAGCTCCTTTTATTAGGAGCTAATTAACAAAGTAAGTTTATGTGCAAGAGAAAATTACGAAATGATTCAAGACTCATTACGACCCTCTTGTTCACCAGAAGGAGAAATAAAGTGTGGTGAGAGGAGAATGGGAAAGTAATAATAGTTTATGAGACAAGCTGAAATAAACATGTTGACAAGGAGTGTTTCGTGTTTCCAATAAAGACAAAATGGGATAGTGTAATCTTGACAGCCTACATGGTGTGGGCGTTCTCCTAGTAATGAACAGGCACGAAATGACAGTAGCATCCTACTTTCTTTTCAGAGTGAGAAATAATTAGACTCTATAATCTGTAATGGGAACGTATGTGAGGAATGTGCACTATGCAGCCCACGGTAGTTCGACCCATGGCAACCTCCCCCACCCGCTACCCGTCCCAGAAACGGTAAAGAAATAGTCAAAATATCGAAATATTTGCGCCCAATAAGTCCCTGTCTCATTAAAATCTCATATGCATCCAATTTCTGGAATTGGTGCAAATTCTTTGTTATTTTGACTATTTCGTTACCGATAATTCAATAAAATATTTTTTCTCTGATTTAGGTTTCAAACTTGGCATTGTAAGAACATGTGGCAAAAATATAATGATCTATTTACTTTTTATTCAAAGCAATATTTTTGAAAAACCATCATAAAATAATAATACAGTTTTCTTGCGTTTTATGTAAATTTTAAACCAACATTGAAGTCGTCGTTATCGTTTATTGTTTTTTTTAAGTTGCGTCATAATATTACCAAGTTTGAATTAATCATCCGATGAATTCCTAGCTAATGAGCCCAATATAAAAGATATTGTTTCGTGGTAGAAAACAAATCCAATTGCTGGTATGGTATTGGTGCAATAATTCATTAAAAATATTATTATAATCTGTGTAAGGAAGCCACATTTTGTTTATGTGATAGATTGCAATCATGAACGATATAATTTATTACCTACCTACTTTGAATGCAAAAGTACAATGAAGTTTAAGTTTAACATCCTCTTAAGATGATCTTGGATAAATAAAGTGAGGATTATATAAAAAATAAAAAGGACATATAAAGTAATTGAAATCTAAAAAAGAATAAAATGATTTGTTTGTTGTTGTAATTGGAATAGTCCTGATATGCTTCTTCTATTTATTATTCATAAGTAGAATGAAATAGGGCCAGCTAATGGGAATGGTAGTAAAAAAGAGCAGTGAGGTGACTGTGCATGTCTCCAGATAGGATATACATGTGTGGCGTAAAGATGATGAGAGTAGGTAGAGTGGTTGTGTAAGTGTTAGTTTGTTGCGTGTGAGAGTGTGGCGGGGAGGGAGAGTGTCGAGGAGCAGAGAGGAGAGCGGAATGCACGTATGAGTCTTAAGTTAGTGGAGAAAGGATTAGGTGAAAGGTAATAGAGAGAATAGAATGAAAGATGCGCATAATCGAGACAGACTATTTCAAGAGGAATCACTCACTCGACTCAGCTCTCGCCCCAGTAATAGTTTCACAAAAGTGGTCACTAACTAAAGGCTTTTTCCGTGGAAAGTGGGAAAATTGATTCTGGGTGCGTCGTCGATTTCCGGAGGAGCGGGACGGTTCGGACTCCCTCTCGCCAATCCTTTAGCTCAGCCCCGCCCTCGCCTCCCCTCCCCGCCAATGCGGGTCGGCAAGAGGCCTGCTCCCAAGTCCCGCCCTCCAAACCAAAGCAGAGGAAAGAGTGAGCGGAAGAAGGACGAGATCTCATTTAACTCGACAGTCTTCTTAGCCTTTGCTTTCCTCCTCACTTCATTAGGCAATGGGATCCCCGACTATGTACAACAAGACAATCCACACGTTCACTCACATCACGTCACTAAATTTGACTGGAACAATACGCCAGGCAGAGCAGAGCCCGCAATACTACATCTCAACTCTATAATCTCATACTGTATAACTTGATTCAATCTACTTCCTTTATTTGCACACTCCTAACGCCTAGTCTTCACATTATCCACTCTTACACCAAATAGCTACACATTTAATAGCTGCATTATATACACATGTCCCTCCTATTATTAGACATGTCAATTTAAATCCGAATTTAGAAACAGAAATTAATCTTTGACACATGAAGGTAGTTGCTTGTAAATTATACTTGTGTGTAATGGTTTTGAGCAATTACTTGGGTGTTGGAAACACAAATGCATTTACATTTTAATGAAGGCTGTGGACAAGTACTTACAAGAATAAAAATTCTATAGCTCCCTATTATAACCTATACCATATTCGGATTATATCTAGTGGAAACTGAAGCTAATAAGGGCCATCACAAACACAATGCAATAATACTTAAGTATTTATTGCGTATAGGTAAATACAGGAGTGGAAATATAAGTACAATAATAAAATAAGTAGTAATGCAGGGCAGGGTCCTTTTGAGCCGTACGGCTAGAGTAATCCGTCAGCTCTGTGCTTTGCTATTGTTGTGCAGTGCCTGAATGAGCATTAAGAACCCTTAGAATATCATAATCCTTATACTTACGTAGATATTTAGTCAGGATATCCAGATATTAACCAAATGCACCTAATAACTTCATATATGACTTTATTTAACAATGGCCCTCGCATAAGTATGTAATATATCACGTCCTTATAATAATGAATATTGTGGAGCTACAAGGGAAAATATAAGTAGGAAGTTGACTTTTACTAAAGTCTCCTCATTTTCAATTGTATCCCAGTTGCCTTTGTGCTGGACATTTTATTGTAAGGCATTGTAGTTCACTCTGGCTGCTCCGTCACAAATGTACCTACTGCTACTACATACCTAGGTAGGTACCTAAAAGTATTCAGGCAGAGGATATTGTCCACCCTTAACACAACTACAAAGCTATAAGCTATATAACATAATATATGCCCTTATACTAAAGCTATACAGCCTTGAATGGAGTTGAATGAAAAGCGGATGGAACAAATAAATATTCCACACGTAGATATGCGTCCCTATCAACCTATCTACTAGTTATGTTAATATTAGAGGGAATGGTTCGTTAGTTAGGCTGAAATCAAGGTAGACAGTTTGGTACCTCCAAATCTGTGAATGGGGAATGCTCTGGAAATAAATACTTGTAAAATATTATTATGTAGTCGTGAGTGAGTAGGATAGTTTTGTAGGTGAGGAAAAGTTGGATCCCACCCGGAATCGTCCCTGCTGTAGGATTCTCACCTCTGCACCCCGTTCAACTCATGTAAAAACAGTTCTAATAGAAGAATTGCATGCTGTAGCCCTTTGGCCTTAATTACATAGGAAGGATGGATGTATTAAAGGTCAAAGGACTACTTTATGCAACTCCTCTACTACCAAATCATTTGTAGTAAGAGTATACATACACAGAACTAGTAAAATCCTACATATTTTGTGTATAGTGCTATGTGTTAAAGGTTAGAGGTAGAGAGATAATAATATAGAGTTGTCGTCTGTTGCACGACAATGATAGTGTATTGAATGAATTGGTGCTGAATGTGATATAGTCAAGTCGTAGTGCATAATAGTTAGTAAGTATGGGGAAGTGCAGAAAGTAGTCATCGTCGTTGCATTTCCACTTAGAGAGAGCATAAGTATCCACTAAGTTAAAGGGAAGTTAAGAAAGAGGAGAAGTTGAATAAGGACAGTGTCTTGAGCAAGCAACGGGAGTCTTCCGGTCTATACCTACATGTACTTAGTTGCAAGGGATGTAAAAGAGGATGCCACTAAAGAACTACACATTGTGGCTTGTACTAAGGCAATGGCTAGTAAGGAGTAGGAACATAAACGTAGAGAGAGAGAGTGCAGGGCAGGCGAGAGTGTTACTGTTGAGAGGCCAAGGAGAGTTGCTCTGAGTCAGTTCGTTTCGTTGTGTGTGCTGATGAAAAGGAAATTGTAGAGTGGCAACTGAACGAAGAGCACCTCTCTGTGTATGTAGGGACAGATCGCAAAGGGAATGTGAGTGAAAGAGGAACTTGCCGGGACGGGAGTACATAGTGGTTCTTGTACTTCCACTCTTCATATCATCATCAGCACTTGGAGCAAACACTACCTGCTCTCACTGTCTTCCTGCCCAACTCGTACATATGCCTACAGTTGTTCCCGAATCACTTAGCACAAGTCGATACACAGTCCCTGAAGTCATCCTCATTTCATGTGTGTGGGGAAAAAGATTTTTTCTCCAACGCTTTTTTATCCAGTGCACATTTAGTGAATCTTTGATTAGAAGAGTATGTGCTCCTCTTGAAAAGACTGAAGAATAAAAGAGAGAGAAGCAGTGGGGATTTTTCCAAAGACAATTGCGTGAAAAAGACGAGACTTGCTAGAGAGAGAGAGAGAGAGATAATATTATAAAGGTTGATTTAGTCTGGAGAGTTATACAGTCCGTGTGAGGATTGTTGGAGTGTGCTCTATAAGGGAATCAAAAGTATCTGCGAAGAGGAAAGTGTGTCCTCCGAAGTGGAAGATTGGCTCGTGTAACCCAATTATAGGTACTTTGTGGAAATCCAGAAGAGACGGAAAGGCGAGATTTAAGATCAATTAGAGGAGAGTGAATCGAGTGCTTTCGGCTCTGCAGTGGCACATTGTACAAGTTGTTACAGTTGTACTTTTCCTTTTCCTCAGACTCACACTACTCACTTATACTTACGTAGTTCATTCGGATATGAAGCAACTCGCCTGAGTCCATTCCTTCGCACCAGATAGATAATCATACACAACCGAATAACCTTTTTACAACATTGCCTACACATCCCACAAACTACAGCTCAACATTTACCTACTTCAAATTCTTGTTTACTTTCCCTCATTCAGTGACTTGATCCACACACGCAATGTTACTAGTTAGCTAGCCAACTACACCTAACATAGGAATAAACTTTATTTATTTTGTTTAGTATTAAGGGATTCTTTTTAGAATTAGTAATTACTATTAAAAATGTTCCATTGATGCCAAGACTTGCATTGTGGTGTGAAAACTTAAAGTGTGTTCCTTTTATTAGCTCTTAGGAGAGTGTAGGGAAGTTTAACTTTAGCCAAGTTCGTGTCGAAAATAAAATCTGATATTAACTTTGTCGGTGAAGTGTGACATGTGTGACTCGCGTTTTGGTGCAAGTTGTTGAGGAGTCGGGAAGCCCGCTTCTCGAATGTACACTGAATCCTCCCTTGAATTCTTTCACGACGGCCACTTTACGTGAAAACTCGAACCACCACTTGACGGACGATTCAAATCCGCCGTCATTGAGTGAGACACCTTCGTCATCCCCATTGTCTGCTGTTAGTAGCTCACCTTCGGTATGTTCCAATTAACTACACATAAAATAAAGTGTCTCATTGCCCACTTATGCATGCAGACACAGGTGGTTGACTCAACCTAATACATCACCACCACCAACATATACATATCTACGAATATTTCTGCGTCTTCTTCATATTCACCAAGAATACCTCAGTTCTTCTCTCAATAATTATGTACTAATGTTGAGAGTGATTCTACAATTGCCAAATCCTATAAAGTTCCATAAAGAAGATAAATTCTGTCTCAGGGTTTTTTGTGCCTAGTAGTTAATAACACAAAAATCCAAATAAATAAATGTTAAGCATTGAATTTAAGGCTGCATGGATATTCCGCCTTAAATAACCAATATTTAATAAGATGTTGCAATGATGGAGTTAGGTATAGATTTTGGATAGTATTATAGGTGGTAGGACGAATAGGGTATAGGTAGAATGGATGTAATTTTCGTTTGTGGAAGATAGGCAGCATAAAATTGTTAGCTATTTGGCTGAGACTGTTTAAAAGGAGGGGAAGAGTCAGAAAAGTTAGAAAATCCTTAGCTCCGTTTAAAAATAATATGGGAAAGAATTAATTCGGAGTAAGTGGTGGAATGGCTTGGTGTATGCATAATAAAGGAACTTATGGAAGTTCCCCGTTGTTATTAGTAAATAGTTTCATTGGCTCTAGTAGTACATTTATTATACAAGGGAAAACATTTATGAGGGGAAATGGAGCATGTAGTTATGTAGTAAGTATGGGAAAGGAAAGAATTTGTTGAGTCAAAGATTGCAAGACAAAGACAATTTATGTAATTATCTTGCTTAAAGAAAGTTAGCTGAAAGTTTCAAAGTTGCTGTTGCCTTATGTCGTGCAAGAGAGCAATGAAAAGAGAAAACACAACAAGAAGTAGGAGAACTGACGGAGCTAAGGAGGAGAGTAAAGCAAAATCTGCTAAACGCAGGAAAGTAATACTAAGCTGTTGTCTTCTTTCCAGCCAGAACTTTATTTCCTCCGTTCTCCCAACCAACCAACCAACCAACTCTCTTGTCTTCACTCTCTCCAACTAGTGCACACTTATAGAAAACAGAGTCACTCTATCTACTCACACTCCAGTTATCTATGACTTAGGCTTATCTCCACGACTTTCTCGCCTTTATACTCACATCGTAATGCATTTCCAACTGTGACGGCACGAATACAAATTCATAAATGAAATCCACTGAATTACATTATAATGGCAACTGCATCTACTTTTCTTCAAAAATGATAAATAAAAAGTCCGACGAGACTTTAAGACGAACTGACAACACTCAAGACTTTTATTTCACTACACAAAAAAACAAAGCCCTACTTCAAACACCATCTATACACATCACACATGTTTATTTTTCCTTTTTCATCTATCAAAGTTAATATGTAGTTTTTATATTAAGGCTCATATTAGCAGTTTGTTAATATATTATTTGCAGCTAATAAACAATATTGCAAATCTTTGGATAGTATCATATCAATTACACTTAAAAACGTTTTCTGATTCTTCCCTTAATAAAATCTTTGCATTGGTTTTGTTGAAAGCACAGTAAGGCAATAGGTATATAATTCTTGGAAAATTTAGTGTCATCCAGTTAAGTGTTATGCGAGGAAAACTGCAAATGCTGAAGGATGAGCATTTCTTTTGTAATCCCTAGTATTTAGCATGGCATAATATTCAGGAATATGAAATAGATTCTAGGAAGGCTTCAAATGAAAAGTATGCAAAAGAAAAGTGTCATGGAGAAATGCATTTGGTCGGAGACATGTAATAAAAAATCTTAGTGATGATAAGAAGTGAAGTAGGTAGCTATGCGACTTGAAAGTATCGGAGATTAATGTATGTGTCTCTGTCTGCTAGTGTTTCGATGGTTGTCTTCAGGAGGAAATTGGGGGATTGATATTGGTGGTGGATTGAAGGGAAAGGGTTTGGGGACAGAGTGAGGAATGTGAATGAAATGAAGATATGACATGATTTTGAATTTGCAGATAAATTCCGGAGGAACAATAGGAATGCTTGAATTCCACTCTAATCCACCGGTTGCGACAGCTGGTTCGCCTGCATCTTCGATGCTTTCCTTGCTCAACCTCAACAGCTTAGCGGCAGGTTTGTGTCAGTCAAAAATACATTTTTTCAAACTATATAAACTGGATACAGTATATGTTAAAAGAAGATGCCTCAGAGTCGGCTAGCCGTATTTGTCATGCCCATTAACTACGTAGTTGGTTTTGGTTGGAGATACCCACAGGATTCACGCAGTATTTAACAAGTGAAGGATTGCCCCGCGTGTGAGAAAACAGAGAACTACTCACTTGTCACTCTAAAACATGTCGTAAAGTAGGAACTAATGTGGGGGCGCACACTTAGAGCCAACCAAGGCAAAGTAGATCTCGTTCTACTTATATGGAAAGTAAAATCTAGGTATACCCCAAATGGTAATGTTTGTCAGTGGAGATCGCACCTGTGCATGTTACATTTATATGGCTAAAGTTATTGGCTGTTACAGAACTAATATTAGTCCTAATGTTTTTAATGTTACATATCGGAGGAATAATGAATGCAAATGTGAGAATATTATGTATGTGCATATATTGGGATGTTCGAGTAGGTAGCGGAGGATTATAGATCACATTTGAGATGTTTAGCATTCAGATTGAGTGCGGAAGATGGGAAATGAAGTGGCTGGGAGTAAGTAGGAGGGAAGTGGCTCCTGCCAATTATATATTTGTCCCAGGCATGTCTGAGCTGCACGGCAGAGAAAGTTTAAGGGGAAAGCAATAAAGTGGTTTAATGAAAGGGATGTAATGGGCGGGCGGGCGCGGAGTGGAATGAATGTAAATGCATTTTCATGTGTGTTAATGAGGAGGGAAGGAGGTGTGTGCGTCTCCGCGTCTCAAATGACATCCCTGACATGGGCATGACACGGCAGAGATGGAAAAAGGGTTAGTTGTCCCGACTGTGACATCGCAGGCCGTGATGTGTGTGAGGCGAGATCTGATAGCCGGGGATTGGTTCTTGACTCATGCAGGTAATATGGAAGGAGTGAGCCGAGGAGGAAACGCAGCAACTAGTCCTGCGGCTGCGGCTGCCTTCGTTCTTGGCAGCCCTCCTTTAGCCGCTTTGCATTCCATGACTGAAATGAAATCCGCAATGCTACAGCACTACACTCCAACTTCCGTTGCAGCTGCACAAAGTCTCAAAAACGCTTCTATCCATGGCCTCCCACCTCATGTAATCACTGCTCTTTTTTAATTATTTCACACACTCAATTAAACTCACTTTTCTCCCTCTACACTCAATTAAATATATACACATGCACGTGATCATTCTTCTTAGTGTACACAGCCTCTTTCAAAACATCAAAATGTCAAATTATATTCTCAAATCCTTTTTTATTCTCACACTAAAACAAGAACTGGCATCTTTCTGAATTTTTCGGCCATTGTTTAAAAGGTAAATGTGGTTATTTGTAGCCATTTTATTTCTTGCAGAGTATCCACTCACCTTTAAGTTCGGCTCAATGTACTACAACAGCGTCTGGCACGCCGCACGGCATTGATCACATTCTGAGTCGACCGTCTCAAACGTTGGGGGCAGCCATGGTGGCATCGGCTGTTGTGGGTGCAAGTGCTGCGGCCGCCGGAGCCGCCGCCGGTTTAGCAAGACTTCCCCATGGCATGGGGATGTCCATGAGTCACATGGCTGGAACGGCCTGGATGGGTGCCATTGGCAAGCAGCTAGAGCTAGCGAGGCCAGCTCTTTATTGGCCAGGACTCCAAGGCCTTGTTGGCAATCCTAATCTTTGGAGAGATCGTGTTAATCATTCCGGTAAATTATTTTCAATACAAATCTGCCTAATTTCATCTTTTTTCCGCCTTTTGCATAATCATCTCTCATTTCTAAAATATTTTCTAGTTGAGATTTAGTCAAAAAAATTATTTAGTAGATATATTGCCTTAATAATGGGTTCTTGAAATCTGGGCTCACAACTTAATTGAGTAAGTGTAAAAATAGTTTGTAAAAGTATCTATTAATGAAATGAGTGGTTGAGGAGAGGAAGTGGGCATGCAGGGTCGGAAACGGTAACCAAAGTTCATGGAGCGTAGCAAGTGGATAAAGCGCGAGGATTTAGGGTGCAATGTGCGATATTTGTTGACTCTCCCTTATGTTAGGCCGTGTAAAGAGATTAGGATTGATTATAGGGAAGTATCAAATATTTATTTGTTTTTATTTTGGGGAGATGAGATTTGCGTTGGGTCGACTTGACACAGTTCCACTTACTTAGTCCCAATAAATGAGATTGGATCAAAGACGATTTCTATTTGGCTGTAATTTGGCCGTGACGTATTAATTATGTGAAAGCTCTTTGATCAAATGATTCATGCCAGATATTTTGTAGGCTATTGAATGGGACGTGGATGTTGTCATGTCATAGAATCGGCATTATGCTTTAGTGTAACGTCTCTGTCGGCTCTGTGTGCTCATCCACCGACTCACTTGGTGTTGGCTTCGGAATATAATAAATAGTAATAGGCTCTATTTCCTCTCTATTTTCTCTTGGTCAGATTCAAGTTGACTGTGCGGAAATACTTTTCCAACTGGATGTCATCTGCTCTGTTTGATCAGTAAATGCTCCTCGCTCGCTTTCCTCTCACTTTTATTCTCATCTCATCCCAGCTATCCCTCTCCGCTCCTCTTTCCATCACATTCTATTGCAAACAGAGTGATTTGAGCCAAGTTACTTAGCATGGTGCTTAGAGCCGAGTCCTAGAACGGCACATAACATACAGAGTGCCGAATTACCCGCTATTATTCAGTCCTGCCCGGGCATTAGCTACATGTACGTATGTGACTATGTGAGAGAGACTGTGAGTCAAAGAATATTCGAGGAAAGGGACGGAGGAGAGATGTGAACTGGAGAAGAGCCCCTGGCCAGCTAATCAAATTGATACGCTTCGACCTATCATAATCAACTCAGTACTCCCTAATGCATCTCTCCCTCATGAGCCATCAAATATCATTATCTTATCCTCCTCCCTTATTATCTCCTCCGATATACTGATTATCTATTTATTTGTAACAGTGAGCAACTCCTCCTTCCCAGACATTCTTCACGGCCCTATTAAACTGTCAGCAAACAACGCTTTCACTCTGTTTCACATGCACAGGCCCTACTCTCCGTCTCTGATTAAGTACTCACTGTGGAATCAACTCAAGAGCCTTCTCCACTAAATATTCCCTCTGCATCACCATCGTAAATGTACAATAAAAAGGCAAAAAAAAAGAAAGAAATTGTCAAAAACAAACTATCATCTTATAAACAATTTCAGTTTCTAGTCAACAATATTTTTATTTAGACTATTTTATGAAACATTATTGCGATATTCAAATTAAAAAACTTTTTTTATGTTCCTAGAACAAATTAAGATTGTTAATTAGATTTTTCTAAAATGGTGACGAATACTAATTAACTTTAGTCTTATTAGTAATTAGTAATTTTTGTTAGTAATTACTTTTACATTGCTGTTATTTATTCTATAGATGCGCTTTTAACTAGAAAGAGAGGGGATAATAGGAATTATATTGCGCATAAGTGACAGTGTGTGCAGAATATCTGTAAAATGTCTGGGCACAATGATTAAGTAAGCATTAAGTAAACGTCGGGGAGTCAACAGAGGAAATAGTATTATTTTATTGGGTAGTGACACGAATAGATAGTTAAAGGAAAGAGAGACAGAGTCTAGATCACAGTGCACATTATATTCAGTTATAATGGATTTTAGTTGAGTTGAGGCGAGCAGTCATTCATAATGATATAAGGGACGTGACAGGCTCTGGCATGGCACGGCACTCATGACAAACTAAAAGCGAACAACATGAAAGAAGAGAAGAAAGTCCGTAGGCACCTCCCAACTTTCTTTCTCCTTTCTCTCTTCTCAGAACTGAGTGTGTCTGTGTGTGTCTGTGGCTCTAATGCGACCTAATAGCAGACTGAGCTCAAGTACTCTTCATTTCAGTGTTAGGAGAAATGGTGAGTTTTGGCTTGTGGCCATCTGCTCAAACCAATGAAGGTAGATGAAATCCGCATACAGAGAGATGGCAGATAATAAAAAGCTCTTATGAAGATTTTATTCGAAGCATCCAGGGCCAAATATTCGCGAGAGATGAGATTACCATTCATTCCATTATAATATACCTACCTTCGCAGTTTGACTCCGCAATGCAAACATCATATGGCTCCTAATTAAATGAAACTCGTGTACAGCTCTCCACCTCACTCACTCACTATCCCTAAATGTTTGTTCAGCTCACAGACATCACACTCTCCTCTCTCACACTCCCCACTATCTAGCACTCCCTTATTTTCTACCTCATCTTTCAATAACCATCACCCAAAAAAACCAAATCTGTTTTTTCCACATTTAACCACATTTAATAAGTGCCATACTTGACACTGTTTCAATGCCGTACGTAAAGTATGCAATCGTTTTTGTTTTATTTCATAAAATATCTTTTTTCTGCAAATATGCCTAATTAGTAAAAGTCTGTCCTGAATTATTTCCATTGATAAATCCATTTCGTGTCGAATTGTATTTATTTTCAACGTTTTTGACCAAGTTCAACTTTTTTTGTGGTAGTTTATAAAAAAGGAAAAAATGTGTAACTGAAATTAGGAGATTTTTGCATCCCTGAACGTGAGTGAGTGTTTAAAAGCCCAGTATTTTCTTGCTCATTTATTTCATCTCTACTATGTCTCTTCTGCCAGCAATTATTCCTCTTCCAATTGCCTACCTCCTCCCTACAGACTTTGGCTGTGACTCTCTCTCTGCCCTCTTTTCATTTGTTTTAGAGGAGTGTGTCTATATGCCGTTGTGTATCTGCATGTAAATATAGAGCTCCTCTCGGTGGCCTGCGTAAAATGATTGTATCGTGTATCCTTAACCAAAACGCAGTGTTAGGTATGTGAATGGCTGAGAGCACAGCTGTAATGTAGTTACCGTTTCAATTTGCATGTTGCTGGAACGATAACGGGGACTATACGGTGGCTCTTACTTAAGTTTAGTCTCACGTATTAATTCTCTCCTCCTAATGCATAATCGCCAGCTTGCCACTTGATATCTCGCGGTGTATTATTCTAATAAATGCATATAGCCATGAAGCTACATAATATCTTCTGAGAATTAGTCAGTATATTCAGGAGCGGGCATTATGGCCACCGACAGAACAATCTCCGCCGCTCTAGATACTCACATCCCCCCAATTATCTTTCTCCTTCTTTTTATTTGCCTTGTGCATCATTTGCTCTGGGAATCAATAAGCTAATAAAGCGATGCTCGTAGAGTCACGAGTGACAAGACAAATCACAAATTGGCGTCTATTTGTTTATCTATCTTGATAAATTACTGTTATCTGTGCATGAGCACTACGGAAGGTAGTACTCATGCTTTCATTATTTGACCAACTATTTCTCTCACAATTTACTCCTCCAATTCTTTATTGCTACTGAATAAGAGTCATTATATTTGTCCTGTTAAATTAGAGATAATAAGAGGTGACTCTTGGGCCAATGCGTTTATAATTTCCTATGCTATCACACCACACATCTGCTTATCTGACATGAGTGAGCGTATGCACTGAACAAAAATGGCCATGAATTGAAATGAAATCATTTCTCCATTCTGCTGTTGTGTCAACAAATCTAACGGCGCTCACACTTGAGCGTCGCCGGCTAAAGCGTCATGGATCGTGTCATACTGAAAGCTTCACGCCATTTATTAATCCATTGACAATTCCACAGAACGGATTATGTCACTCCAGTTCCTCTCTTCTGTTTACACGAGATGGGCATAAAGCGTGGGAAGGTGATAAGGGAATATTAGTTCAATAAAAAAGAAGACTATTTAAGAATCTATCCGACTCTCGTTAAATAAACAAAATCAACGTGAGCTGGATTAATGTCACTCTGTTATTTCTACTCTACAACTCTCTCCTTTTTCTGACTACTTACCATCTCGGCATAGCAACATTAACTTTTCATGCGTTTTTTATTACGAAAAATAAGATGATCATTATGGATTTTATCTCTTTCAGTTGGAGGATCAAACTCGGACAAAGATGGTAAAAAGAAGCATACGCGACCGACGTTTAGTGGGCAGCAAATTTTCGCATTGGAGAAGACATTTGAACAAACAAAATACCTAGCCGGCCCTGAGCGAGCCAAACTAGCATACGCTTTAGGAATGACCGAGTCCCAAGTCAAGGTAATTACTCTCATGATTATTAATCTTCTGCATGAATCTGGTATATTCAGCCCCGGCGAACTGTCCATTGCCAATTAGTGCCATTCTCTATGCAATTTAAATATGTAGAGATTTGAGAAAATAGGAAGATACTTTATTAGTAACTTCTGGTTCATAATTGAGAAATATTCTTATTAAATTTGGGAGATGGATAAAAAGTAGGGAAAAGGAGGGTTATGTAAATTTGAATACGGAGGACTTTGTTTGGATTGAGAAACCCAGGAAAAACAGCTTGTGGGTAAACGCAGAAAGCCCATGAGGGTAAAATTGCTCTGATCCCAGTGGGCAATGGCA
>JAAAYG020000009.1:179421-190290 GCA_009936455.2 Tomocerus minor
GTGCAAACAATGTTTTTACGCTAAGTTGAGAGAAGAGTTTATAACACGTTAGTTAAGCTATACGTTATTCATACCTACAACACTGGGTTTCATGAATTGATAACGAGCCATAAAAGATTTCAAACTTTGATTTTTCCAAATTGGCTAAGTGGTCCTACAATTAAAATTATGCTTTTAAACAATAATTTGACCTATTATTCGAGACAGGTAGGACAATATAATTATTTGGAAGCATAAAAAATACAAACAATTGTTCTTTTTAGTTCCAATGACTTTGAAAGCTCCAGATTTTTTGCATGTGCTTATTGCATAATTGGAAAAATATCTAAAAGTCAATTGTTTATTATAATGTCTTTATAGTATGCAATTACTGAGCATATTCACTAAACAGGCTGGGTAATAATAATAAAAGTATCGCAAAAACATTTATTAAACTATGAGTAGGTACATACTGATATTATAATATGAAGTATCTGTGCTATATCATGTGTATTATGTATTGCATGCTAGTTTGTATTTTAATTATGTGACCTAGTCATAAAGAAATAATAGTGTCGAAAGATTCGGCCATTAAAATAAGTAGCTTTATATTATGGCGCTACCGTATAGTTTTTTTATATTTAATTAGCCTCTCTAACAGGACAATGTAGTATTGTCGATGTAAATAAATGGATGTCATATTAGTAGATGTTAACCAATGGGCAAGGGCTATTGGGCATAATAACTAGGAGGAAAAGTCTACATTTGATGTTTAGTTATTGCTGATAAATTCATGATGAATATGCGTGCAAGTCAGTGTTCAAAAAGCCATTCCCATTTCCCACATTAGAGATGTAGTCCTGACAAGTGTTTGAGTAAATTGTGAATAGCCGGAGAGAAAGGCTGGGTAGGTTATCGCTTAGATTGTTCCATTGTATGCGAATCCATCATTAGTATTAGAGTGATGTTGTTGCGAACATTAATTTAGCATGAACATCACAATCACAGCATAGCAGGTACGTAGATTCGCGAACTACAGTTATAAGTATAGCATATTATGGTAATCCGATGTGGGATAGAGTTTGTGGTGGACTGGCGATGAGACTGAGCACCAAATGCTTTATGTTGATTGTGGATGCTAATAAAAATGGTTGGAGGAGCATAAGACAGGGCAAGATAAGGATAGGCTAATAAGAAATAACAATAATTATGCCCGTGTCCGTAATAATATGGCTTATTAAAAAGGAGGACAGATTTACAGTATCAATTAGGCAACGGCTAGGTTGGTCTGAGTTATTCACTTGACTCCACTCCACTCAAGTCAACTCAAACTCAACCAGAACCAACAACGAATGCAACCAAGCCCAAAGCCAAGGAATTAGCAACAATATTATGAGTTGCTGAATGAAAAGTAAATGATGATTACAATGATGTTGATGGGACCGCATGTGCAGGCCTACTCCTCTACCTCTCTTCTCTTCAAATATGCAACATCCTCGGATTTCGCTCCGTTGTGAGGAAAAAATGAAGAAATCATAGATAACTTCATGCAGTGCACAATTCTACAACAGAGCAATAAATAATTCCCGTAATATTATACTAATGTTTTACATGACAGATTTTGCTGCAAATAGCAATCAAGCAACATTCATTTTTTATTAACGTTACCTCCTTGAAATTCTCACAAATGATGCCATATGCACACAGACAGAGATTACAGCCTTATATCATTATCATTATCTCTACAACAAATACAAACATTTAATTTATTCCCCATTCCTATGCCACTTCTCTAATAATATTCATTAAATCCTGTTTCTCTCGCGATGTACCACTTTCAATGCACAAAATTAGGATTACAAATACAATTAGAAATCTTAGAGGAATTGCAAATTAATCACAAATTGTAGCACACTAAATGCTAATTTAGTTAGACAAACTGCTGATAAATAATATGCTACATGTAAAGGAAGTATACACACAACGTGTTATTTCAAAGGTTACAATTTAAAATTACGTGTACATGCGATAGACCTTCTTCCTTTTGATAATGATATATCATAAATAAACGTATTATTCACAAATTCACAAACTAATACTTATCAGCTATAATTATTGCATAATATTACAGATAGGGAAATAACATTTGAAAAACTGAATTAACTACGCTATAAGAGTACATTAAATATGGTTAGTATATATACCTATACCCTACTTAAATGTTAGAGAATGCATGGTTTATATAGCATTATAAGGACGTCACAGTTAGATACTTGTAGAAATGGAGTCGGCTGACATAATTTGGTTGTATTACGGACTTATTAGGTATAAATGATATTGCTTATTATGTATCATTATTCAGATGAGAGTTGTTGGATTTGGATTTAGAGGGACTTGAAAGAAATGGAAGTGATGGATGATGAGACACAAAGGGAAGGATAGGACTGTGTGTGAAAGTTATGATTAAAATTTGAAGAGGAAACAGGAAATTCCAGTTCAAAGGCATATGAAAAAAAGGAATGTGATGGAACGGAGCCCGTGTCAGGCAGCCGAGATTAAATCGTAAAGTTGAAAACGTTGTGAGGAAAATATGAGGTTGTGTTGACGGGAACAAGGTTTATGATTGTGATGTGTGTATTAGCATCATCATGCTCCCTGCCACA
Source organism: Tomocerus minor (assembly GCA_009936455.2). Taxonomy (NCBI): domain Eukaryota; kingdom Metazoa; phylum Arthropoda; class Collembola; order Entomobryomorpha; family Tomoceridae; genus Tomocerus; species Tomocerus minor. The sequence continues at coordinate 182,064 of JAAAYG020000009.1, forward strand.
CACTTCACCCAGATGAATACACAAAAGAGACGTGCATTCCCATAGTACGTCTTTAATCGCATATGATATCGTCGGGTGTTACTTGCCTCACGTTATCCTTCTTTCCCCCATAATATCTCCTTTTTACTTTTCTGAGCAGGTCAGGTGATGTTCCTCCTATTACTCGCAGCTTACGCCTCATTCAATCCCGGATAATATGCAGACTCTACTCCACATACAAAGCTTCGGAATATAGAACTCCTTGTATCTATCATCTTCTACTAAGAATCATTTATCTAAGCCAGAATCTAATCATTCATTCCACTCGTCTCTCCCATTAGGCGATATGCAGCGATGTGTGCCATAACATTCATGCCATCAACATTTGTAGTTTTATAAGAATGAATTTTTCATGGGATATAATAAAGCACCGATGCACCAAAGTTACTAATATCTATGTAAATATGAAACAGTCAACTAAAGTTTATGTAAGTGAATGAATAAATTCTAATTAATGCAAATTCTATTGTGCAGAAAACTCACGTAGCATCCACGACTCTAGTTTTCAGCATATAATATTCAGCTCAGTCTTTAAAGTACACAAACTTATAACTACTTAAGCAGAATGTGCAAGAGTCCAACTGTCTATTTATTTATCATGTCTCTCTGAACACGATTGTAATGTTGTGTTGTGATGTATTAGAGTGGTAGTATGTATTTGCTTGCAATGTTTTACAATGTTATGCTGCTAGAGAATTTACTGCTTAATTGATTTCTGTATTTATTTCTCAGCAAGATGTCTACTTGGCATTTAAGTGTCCTTTCAAGTTGTAATAATAAACTCAGTCATTGTGCAGAGCTTGTTGCTCGGAAAATACCTTTCTGTCCTGACTGCTAACTACCTAACCACCACACTGCATACCACATAAATATCTATTATTGGGAGTCATACTCTTCTCTATGAGCCTCACATCTTCTACACTCCGACTGTCACAATGCAATGACTGACATGACAGCAGTCAAAGAAATGCTAATGACATGGCAAAAAGAAAGCAAAAGTTATTTTTGTGGTTTCCCTGCTTTAGTAGAGCAGAGGCGGATGTCTCTGTAGCATGAGAGCAACAATGTCCTACGCCGAACTAACTACACAACAGAAACATTCATGATTTATGTCTCCACACTGAACAAAATCAAATGACAGTTTATAATTGCGCCATAATCTTCCTCCTTTTGTCTCGCACACTCAACTATGTCAATTTCTAAACGTAATTAGCAGAACTCAACTCTCTTTTACTAAATGCTTATAACTATAAACTAAATTCCGTTTAAAAGGATATAATAACCTCGCTCATTTTCTTATGTAAATGCTGATAATTACTATAGAGTCTTTTTCGAAAGGATCTAATTGTAAGCATGTAGTGTTGAATATTACTCTAATGGTTTAACTATTTACCTACACCAGCTTCGTTCTTTGGTGAAATGGAGAGAAAGAAAAGGATGAATAAGCCCGAGTGATAGATAATGGAGCTTGGGACTGATGGATGAAAATAGCAAGGAGGAGTGTGTGAATAGGTGATGACATGTTGAAAGACGTCGAGACGTAGAAAGACGAAGAAGATGAAGACAGTATAGTTAGACATACGCAGGCACCTACCGCACATTCTCACATCTCTGCCTGCCTTCTCCATTCTTAAAACATAAATTATGCACTCCCTGCCCTACTTACTCAAAACCTACTCACATATTAAATGTTGGACTTTATTTTTTAAATGTATTTTTATTATAACTATCAAATTACGTTGACTTTGACTGTTCTTTGTGTGAGACACGCTAAATCGTTAGCTGAACAATGTTTTGACAATAATAGATATCTATCTGCTTTCTAAATAATTTTGAGAACACTATTAATTTTAATACTTTTTAAAAATGTATTGATGACTAGAGAATTTTCAGCGAAACCTATGAAAATAAATTCAAACTATAGTAAAGCTATTGAGGGCAATTGATAGGTAATTAAAATATTCAAAATTTTAAACTGTTATCTAAGCTTATCTGCAAACTAAGTTGTAAAATTAAAAATATTAAGAGTCTGCTGAAAAAATACATCCAAAAAATTTAAATTGATTATGCCATAAATCTTTTAATCAATTATGAAACAGAAAGCGTTGGGGCATATTGATACATTAAGATTATTTTCAACATTACAGATATTATACAACTTAATTTTGTCCAGACAAAAGTGAACAATGTAACTGAAATAGTAAAAGCATTAATGTATTTAAGTGTATAATTATATTTGATGCAACAATATGCTGTGGCCACCAAATATATTGCTTAAGCTTAGCTTTGTCAGCATTTGTATTACAAAGCCCGACGAGCGACTTGACTGAATTTTTTTCATTGTGGGGAATAACAAAGAATAGATTAGTTTTCATCTTTTCATTTGGCGTAAAATCATATTTTGATGTCAGCAGGAGTCCAAATTTTCCTAAAAACTGGACAGACTTCTTTATCAAGAGGAGAAATGCCGACATGGGTACACTTATATTTGAGTCTATATAATATCACGTATTTTATTAGGGATCTAACATCCCGTGTCATATATCTACCATCTATATACTGTAGTATAATATTGCGTAGGCTAATAAAATATAGAAAGTACCTCTGATATGCATTGGAAGGGAAGTAAGAATTATTATAGCATAGCCTACATAGATAAATATTATTTAACGTTATGTATTACTTAGTAGTACATGACGTAACATTACATTAAGGTACATGGTTGAATATGGCACGGACGCAAGTACAAATGTGTTTGTAACTAGCACTCTATAGGAAAGAGATACATTAACACCAGTTTAAGGTTGTCTTTGCAGCTTTCATTTGAACAACAAAGGGCAAGTCATGTCTGCAAGTTGTGATGAGAGTGTTCGTTACATTTGAGTCTTGTTTGGGTTGAAGAAGAAGAAGATCGTCTGTGTCTGATCGAGTGGATGGATTTAGAACGTTGGCTCTAACGAATGTAGCTGTATAGCGCACTGCATGCGAGAAATAATAATAAAGAGTCACTCCCAAGTGAGCAGACAGACCTACCAACGTAGAAACGAGTATACTGACTCACCACTGTTGTACCACCTAGAAAGTTTATCAAATAAATTCTTTGCAGCAACAATTAATTCCTCCATACATTTCTTCAGTATGCTTTCTTTCTATCTATACGCAAATAATAAGTAGAAGCATCTGTTTCTATACTTATTGCGTAATAATATAAATTTCAAAAGATATAAATTAGAGACGTAACTTTGTTTTCCCATGTATCAAATTTTACACGCGATGTAAATTAATTAATGTACCTAGTTAAATTGAATCAAGTTTATCTGAGTAGTTTTCTAGCTCAACAAAGTTCAATTACTTTCCGAGATGAGTCTATTATTATCACCACACCATAATATACTATTATAAGTACATTTCGAAGTAATTACATGTTGGGCATCTTTCTTCCAAGTAGGTATATATAGTTAAACACTAATTTTGTGTAGTTATGTTTTGCCTGCATATGTATTCTTGCACAAAGCGCCCAGGATATTATCATCTTTAAAAAAACTGTGACGAGGTCGAAAAAAAGGTGTGCTAGATGTATTTCTATTGATAATAACGTAATTTATAGGTTAGTACAGATTTTGATGTTGTCATTCTTCACTCTTTCCCCTCGTCATAGTTCTGCGATAAAGTTACAAAGAGAGAGAGAGGAAAAGTTGATGTGCTTTTTTTGTGGTTGATGATGAGCTCTAATTGCTGTGGGGTTAATTGCACAACAGAGTTGAGTGGCTGGCTGGAGTCTGTGTGTGCTGTATGTAGCTGGATTTGAGTGAGAGTCGGCTGAAGGAAGTGTAGGACGTGGGACTAATGTAATCTAAAGCGTATGCTAGTTGAGTTTAATAGGTTTCTGTAAAATAAGTAAGGAAAGGATGAGGATTATGAGCATAGAGAGCCAGCCACTCCTCTTCTCTCTTTTCTTCCTTTCTTTCACGTGGGCCAAGAGGTCAGCAAAATTGCTGTACAGATGGGCGCTCTGAGTCGTGTCATACATCAACTGGTAAAGATAACTTGTCAAATGACCCATGGGAAAAATGTGTATAACCATCATGAGGCTCTTATCCACATCCCTATAGATGATAGATGCTTAGAGCCACTGCCAGGAGATCTCTGCACCAAAGATATATTTATTTAGAAAAGGCCAAGGAAGGATCTTCATATGCAGCACATGAGGATGCTGTGCTTCAATGGACAGTAAAAAAGGAAAAATAACAAGGAAAAACAAACCGGCACATGAGTCAACTCAATAAATAAACTGCATACATGAATTTGCCGCACTCCTCAATTATCCTTATGAAACTGATATGATGTGTGGCTCATATTTACATGCAAACTCACAGAGTCCCTTTGAATTCGGTTTAAATAAACTCTGCTGTAGTCCTCTCTGTTTTTGAAGATTAATAGCAAAGCCCTACGTAACTGAATTGAATGATTGTTGTTCAGTTTTGATAAAGGGATTATTATATTTCTTTATTGTACCTTTCTTTTAACTTATTAACAGATAATATGAATACATGGCTAACATTCACTTCAAACCTTACAATTTGTTCTTTAGCTATTAGCGGTCTTGTAAATATGCTAGAGCACTAGTAACTTGTAAATCAGATTAAATGTCAATCATTTAATACACTTTAGAATAGAGATCTTTGACTACATCAAACAGAGAATTTGTCTTTTCACTCATTCCCTATAACTGTGCTGCATGGGTAGAAAATGATATTTAGCTCTGTATTATTTTCCCCTTTAATAAGTTGGCAGTAATATCCTGTAACAATGACAGGAAGAGGGAAAGGCATACGGTGGAAAAACTGATAAAGGCTAAAAGTTGCATAGTGCACATGGAAATCAAAATTGAACAAAGCATAAGCTTATTACGTTTTACATCCAGTCCTTTCTAGGGCTGATTACAAAGAGATCAGTCAACCTACGAGGAATCAACGACGATTATTCTTGTTTGTATTTTTATACCTCACTATGAATATTGCTTTGATTAATAATTCTCATAGTTGCTATAAATAGCCTACGTACATTTCAGCTCCCTTGTATTCATGACTGTGATGACGAAAGAAGGGAAAGCGGGTGGGTGTCAGTTGTCACCGTCGTGCAGGGCCTGCGATTGTTGTCGCTATTAATAGACGCGTGCATTCACTGTCAGAACAACCTTATAGAAAAGTTATTCAAACTTCTACTTTGTCAGCATTGACTCTTGACTTGATACCCCAATAAATAAATATCTGCTCTGCCAGGAAATTATATTTATTCTATTTTTCCATAACCTGCCCACATTTATGTGGAGTGAGATAGAGAAGCCATGTATTTTTATATCAATATGAACAATTTAAATTGAACATATGCATCTAAAATCCAGAAAATAATAACTATGATAGAATAACTTGTGTATTTTTACGTTTTGTGCAATATTGTGGTTAAATATGAACCATTATTGACATTTTTATCTATAGAAAATAAAATTAATTTTTAATTATATCTATTTAAGCAACAAGAAAATAATTTATTCGAAATAAGCACACTGTGGCTTGTATAACTTTGAATTTTTTCTACTTTGTAAAATAGGAAAATAATCATGCAGTTATATTATAAGGCTTTCACTGAATATATTGAATAAATATGAAATAAGTTCACGATGAATGAATCAGGTTGTTTTTTCTGAAGATATATAAGTAGAGTAGACGATGGCATTGTTCGGAAAGCAGTAGGTGCGTAGTGATAGGTAGTGCATAGTAGTAGGAGGTAGATATGAGTTCTGAATTGATTGAGTGAATAGGAAGTAGTGACTAACAATAGGCATTAGAGAGTGAAAGTATTCTTTGAGTGAGTGAGTGAGTGGCTTATTGGTTTCGTATGGTCGTGAATGGTGATGGGATGTGATTGTGATGTAATGCTGGAGAATGAGTCTAACTACGACGGAGGGATTCTGTTCTGTCTGATGTATTCAGTTTGATGTTATGTTATGTGGGTTATAGATGCAGCTGAGTTGGTTGCTTGGGTAGGGAATGCCAGCGAGAGAGAGAGAGAAGTGAATGGGAGAGAGTCATGCAATGCACGACGATTGGGAAAAAGCGGACGGACGGTGATGTTGCGACCCCCGAAAAATTAAATGATTAGAATCAATAAATTGACAGTCTTTTGTCGCCATAGAATAGTCAGTCAAGCAGACATTTCAGATAAAAGTCTCTCACAAAAAACGTGGAAGAGTTCAATTTCAGGGACTCACTCATTTCTCGGGAGAGATTGGGGAAAACGGAGAGGAAAATTTTTCGGGGAAGACTCCGGCATTTTCCTCAAGTCCACATCACAAGAGAATAGCGAGAGACAAGGAAAGCAAGACGGCAATCGCATCCGAGTCTGCCTCACTGGCTCATGCGCTCCCAACGACCCATCTTGTCTCTGCCTCTCACTCACCGACAATCCCGCCACTCTCCCGCCATTTACACTCACTCACACACAATACTCCCACCACATTACACTAACTAAACCAAATAATATTTACTGCAAATACGATTGCACCTCCTGCTCCGCTCTCCTCGCACATCTCGCCCTTCAGTGACTCGGCAACTCTCTGGCCACAAAATAATTAAATAGCCCCCAATGCCACTGCACTGCTTTCATCCTCTGTGAACCTTCAAAGAAAATCAACTCCTCTAAGTTAGCGCACCACTTACACTACTTCTTAAGAAAATATTATTTTTGGCTCTACAACTGCACTAAATTGCACATCATCATCAGCTGATGCAATTGACTCTTCTCTCTCTATAAATCCTTTAATCTACTTGTGTGTGCAGGCACGTGCTGAGCTAACCATAATTATACGTCTTCACATTTTAACTTAATAGCAGTCAGGATAAGAACGCATCATGCGTAAAGCGTAAGCAAATTAGCTACTAAATCCATTTCTATACTCCATACTATTCATTATTTCATTCAGAAAATGTACGCCCCATTTTTGAAAATGCATGGAAAAGTTATTTTATAACTGTTCATTATCCACCAATTGAAATCTTTAGAATGTAGTAAATGTAAAACAACAATTTATTGCACTTTGTTTTCGATTAGTAGTTACGGTTAAACATGTCCCATTATAATGTCATTTCTAAATTAAAAAATCCCAAATCGGAATAGCAGGTGCGACATAAAAGCAAATAATCATATTTTATGAAGTATGCCATTTAATTTGGCTCAAGAATGTGTCATTAAATGTAACAGTAAGTATAGAATGTGTTAAAAACGGGTTTGTACTTTGTAGCTTTATAAAAATGTGGATGTAAGGAGGACGTGAGAAAATAGAGAATGAAAGGAATATAAGCTGTAGGAAAAACCATTGACCTTCCATTGACTAAGAATTAGTTCTTGCGTATTATAGTGAAGAGCATCTGCCAAGAAAGAAATATCTTTCTTTAGGTTTTTATATATAGACGTAAAAAGCTGTGCTCTCTAACTTCTTTTGCTCATCTTTCTCAGAGAAGAGCACACGGGCAAGATCCGAGATATGCATGCTCATAATCAGTGGAGCTCAGAGTTATTGTATTTATTCTGTGTATGTACGTGCCCTTTTTAATATAGATAGATGGATAGTGAGCCAAGTCGTGGCTTGCGCTCTTATAGCGTCGTCAGTGAGGAAGAGCAGGCGAAGAAGGAGCAAGGACGGTGCGGGGCTCGCTATGGCATATTAAATTATAAGTAGGTAATCGGTTCCCTTTACATAGTCGTCCTCGCAGCCTCGTCCTCGTAGCAGAAGAGAATTCTCAGCCCGGCTGGCTGTTCGCTCGACCATAATTCTTGAGAGATCACGATTACGAGACCTTCCCTTTGCTCAATTTTTCATCGTTTTTCTTTTCTTTTGTATTATCATTGAGTACCCGCTGTTATCTCGAAGGTGGGCCTGTCAACGGGTCTGGGCACGGACATGTCGCCCGACCCGCACTCCACTTGACCCCTCACACCCGCACACACTAATGCAAATTTTGGCATGAGTCCCTCCCGGCGTCTACACTCCGGTGGCTTTCTCGTCTCTCAACTCTTCAGTCAATAGTCAAAACTAATCAGGCGAGCCTAATCACGAACGACACTCCTGTCAAAATATTACACCAAAGACTATCAGCATCCAATCCCAAACAATGCCTCCTTTTGTCTT
>JAAAYG020000009.1:198746-220477 GCA_009936455.2 Tomocerus minor
AATTATTTTACTTCCAAATCAAACATTGTAGTCCGGGTAAATGAAATAGTCTAAAATAAATATTATACGGTGGAGGTTAGATTAGATACATAACGTATGTCCCCTTATATTATAACATTTGGCAAGGGATAATATAGCTCGTGGTATTGCTGTGCCGTACGGACAGGGAATTCAGTGGAGGAGAGGAAGATGATATAGCTAGGTTTATTCTGTGAGGGAGATAATAGATAGAGAAGGCTCTAGCAACTGTCTTCCACTACTTATCCATATCAGCTCCCAAGATTTCTCTCTCGGGCTCTTTCAAACAAACGACTCTCAATCTGTCCTTTTCCCATAAAATCTTCTTATTGCATCCATTTAAGTAGAAGACGAACATTGTTCTCCTTTTCACTTTTTCGCTGTAGCCAGAGAGTGAGGAGGCGAGGGAGACTATAGGGCGCTGTAGCCACTACCAACCAACTTGCCACATAGACGACCACTTCAGCGTTGACTCTGCACTTCTGTCAAGCCAAGGGCACAAATACAGAAGTTCAACACACCAGTTAGCACTAGAGCCACTTATAGATAGCTCCTATTTGTTTGCACGTATATAGAATGGAAAGTTATAGCGATGTGTGCTCATGCAGAGCTGTAGCTCGTGTCAAGTCGGCTATACTGTAGAATCTCCTTTGCCACTCCACTACAGCACACAGTCTCCTTCCAGTCTCGTCCGTGTATGTGTGTGTGCAAAGGGCCAATTCTCCTTTGAGAGTATGCTATCCATTCTAAAATTCTTCAATCAATGCTAAAACGTTTATGTGCTTGCAATTTCGCCACTAAATTTTCTTTATGCGTCGTAAAAGTGCTAATAAAATAACTTTCTGCTTTACAATTACTTTACAAATAGGCGAAATGCTGTGCCGCCTTCTCCCCAACTCTCCAACTCACGCAATCACAAGATTCCTGTCTTAAAATTATATTATCTAGAAATAAATTTCAGGAAATTTGACGAAAATGCGACTTGCTTTTATATGCGTATAGTAAAATCAATTTTGGATATTTAACTGAAGCATACAGTCGCGTTTGTTTGGTGGGGATAAGAGGAACAGACATCTCGACAATGACATGCATGTAATAATATTAGAAGCGGTCTAGTAGCTATATAGCTACCCTTCTCTCTGATAATTCCTACATGATCTGTACTAATATTGTAATATAGTGCGGAAAAGAATGAGACAAAGGTCTTTGTTTCCCACACAGCCAATTTGTGGCCTTAGCCTTACTTCATTTCATAATTTTCAATTAACAAAACAAAGGTGTGAATAATGGATTTCAAGGGCAGGCCATTTTACGATGTGTGTAGCTCGGAAAATAAAAATCACAGGCTCTTAATCAGCAAACTCTGTCATGTCACTGCATGCATTGCATTCCATCTACGTAATTGCATATTAGCTGGGCCAGATAGCACCCTGCCTCGACTCCCTATTAAATACGTACAAAGTAATCGAGCTAATGATCATTTTTTACTGTTTTAATTACGAGGACTACCTAACTAGCCACTTGCTACTGTCTACTTTATTATTTCTGTGCTCTTGCTATCTACGCTACCTACAGACGATATCTCATGTACTCAGTTAGCATGTAGAAATAAACTGAACAGGCATGCATTTGTGTACACAGGTAGCAATAGAATTCTTATTGATATTATATACGCTTTTGCTCCTCTGCTCATTGTTACATTTAGTTTGTTTGCTACTTGAGAATAATATCTATTATTTATAATTATATTAGCATTTGAATAATATTTTGCACTAATGCGAATTTAAATCCCATGTACCCTTTTAAATAATAAACTCTCATCTATTATTATTATTTTTTTATGAATGGAGATTGTGTTGACTAGTATGAGCAGACAATGGCCACTACAGTATAAATCTTCCAACTTTGCGAGTATAATAATTATGGACTTTAGTGGCGTGCTATATACATGGAGTTGATATAGAGGAGTCACAAAGGCCTTGAGTTTTATGTTCACAATTTAATTTAGCTTTTGTTACGACTGTCATTATATTATTATAATGTAGCAGAACGAAACGTAATAAAATATGGTAAATTAAAAGAGGATTGTAGGCACGTAAGGATGTGCAGTAGTATGGATAATAGCATGTTTCTGGATTACTTCCCGAGAATTTTTACACGCAAAAACGGCCGTCACCTCCACCTCCAGTCCACTGAAATTACATGGCATCCTTAATTTTATTGCCCTCTGAATTTCCCATATTCTTCATAAACAACCCGTTAAATATTAGGAGAAGAGAATGCAGGGAGTGAAAAAGTAGCTTTTATGATTATTTACATACTTTCTGCTGTTAGCACTGTAATTACGTCTTAGTGCTTACGAGAGTTGATGTAATTTTTTGTGGCACTTAGAATGTTATGCTGTGGGAAGCGTATTATTTATTTTAATTTAAAGCAGTGGTTGTCAATTAGCTCTGTCGTTAGTGTGTATATTGGTAATTACAATTAATTCCAAATAAAATAGCTATTTATCTGTATGCAAAATGAGATCGTCGGAATAATTTAATATTCTGTAGGCACGGCTTGAGCCAACTCGTCGCAACAAACAATAATAACTTACCACTTCGTATATTATTAGTGTGTGTATAGGGAATTGCCGCCGAATGCTTGCATGTACAGATATAAATAAAGAGTGACATAATTGAGCAGCTCCTGTATGTGCTCTGAATAAATGGCCATATGTTTGGGAAATAATGGGAGCAAGTGTGTCGTTGAGGACTAAACGACAGTAGGTAAATATATAAAAATGGATGAACAAGTTATTTTTATTTTTATGCTTATGATCTGCTTTGATTAGAGGTTGACATGTTGTAGCAGAGATTTTGATCGGATTAGAGAGCGAAGATCAATGTCAGCAAATACGCGTATCAAAGTTCACAGCAGGGAGTGACAAGACAAGACAAGATGCCAGGGCTGTCAAAGTCGCCTCGATCTAATCTAATCTTATTTATCTAATCACACGGGAATATCTCCAACAGAAGACAACTGCAAAAACGTAATTGAGTGTGAATTGCTCAGGTTCAGAGGAGTGCATCGCATTTTGATAAAGACAACAAGAATCTTTACATAGAAATACAACCAACAACTCCTCTCTCTCTCCACACAAATAATAATCAGCAAAAATGTTCACAAACAACTGGGATATCTGCAGGGAACTCAAGTCAGAGACAGAAAGAGAGGCAAAGCAATGCAGAGCCGAGGATTAGCGAGATTATCTATTTATTTATTGCTACTTATCTTTAGTTAGCCAAGTAAATGCATAAATAAATACTGCTGTTAAATAGCACTATCCCAGGGAGCCGCATTCTATAAGGGACGACGCACAATGCCTGCTACTTCTACAAGTATTTCTAGAAACTTTGTGCTGAAACTAATGTGACTTTCTGCATGTTATTATTATGTATATCAACTTGAAGCGATAACATGTTGTGTCCTGAACCTAATATCTTTTCCTGCCTTTTTCCATAAAAAATTCCACTAACATGTGCATAGCTTAATATTCCTGTCTGTCTAATAACAAAAAAAAAGTTACATTCGTGCATACTTCCAATTAGCAAGCTATGTAAAATGAAGGCATTTCATCCTTGTATAAATATCAATACTATTATCGTATTTTCTAAAGTTTCCCTGTTGAATCCAATTCAAGCTACTCACTCACACATGAGCTGTAGTGGATTCGTGTAAGATATGCAGATTTTTTTTTGTGCATCGTGTTATCGTAATTTTATTTGTAACCAGGTAAGTTTGCATAATGTTGTCCTTAATATTCTCTAATAAGTAAGTGTAGGGATAGAATCTATTAAGTGAGTGGAGAAATGGGAAAATAACAGAGTGAGTGAGTGAGAGGAAGTTAAACTGTAGCCAATATGTTCTGGCTGGGTTTTGTTTGTGATTGTGAGCGAGCAAGTTTCGCCGGACTATAAAAGAGAGATAATAGGATGATATTGAGTTGAACTGTTTTACATAGAGTGAGTATTGAAAAGAACTGCGACTCCTTGCTCTGACTCTGACCAGATCCTAATAAATACGTATTAGTTGTTAGAATCAGTTCAAGGGGAGAAGTTGTTGCTTTTCTTTGCACTTGAATCAAAGAGTCAAATGGTCCACGGCACTAAACCTGAGTCAATAGCAATCGAAAGAGTGAGAGACAAGAATAAGAAGAGAGGTAAAGTGGTAAGGAGAAGGACGGAGCTGAGCAACCACCTAGGAAAAGAAGAGTACGTTGGATGTAGGAGCGAAGAGAACAGAAATGAGATAATATACTTTTACATTTACATTACGTACGAACTACTATGTATGTACTTGTTAGATTACTACACTACAAGACATAGAAAACTAACATAAAGAAAAAGAAACTGAACTAGACGATAAAAGGGGTAATGCAGGTAGCCAAGTAAGTTTAGTAATATCAGTATCTCTGAACAGGGCCAATTAGATCGACATCATTTTGCAATTAAGAATGGAATCTCTATGCTCATCGGCATCACCTACGGCTCTTTGCCTTTTCTTTCTCATCAAATGCATTAGTGTATCTCCTTGTGCGTCTATTGCTACTGTACATTACATTCATTCGAGACACAATCCACTAAACGTGCATATCTCTACACTACAGAGCTATTTTACTTACAATTAGGTGCACTACTACTTCATTGCAATCCACACAACACAACAACAGACACTCCACTCTGTACGCACATTTACTTATTTATTTCTGCCGAGCAGATACAGCAGCAACAACTTCTCAGATTTAACTACCTCTCTTACTTCTAGCTTTTTCTTGCATTGTTTTGTATCTGCTTAGATGCTATTAGGATGCGACCTCCATTCAAGAGGAGTTTCATTCAATTTTACTGCCTGTGCATTGTTTTCTATCATTTAGATTTATTATTATTATGTAAATATAAAACATTTTAATTTAATTAAGGCACATAAACTCAGGTTGTGATATAGAGGTAGTTTGGACAAATTCTTGAGGAGAGTCATGAATCCATAGCTCGTTAGACGTAGCTATAAACTATTTAAACATGCAATCAGATAGCGTTTATGATATAAAGTGAATCTAAAACTGAGTCATACTTCACATTACTTTTTAATGTGTCACTTTAACTATGCAGTCTAGTTCGCGTCTAGAGAAACGCATTAATTAGCTATATAGGAACATCTTAGCATAGAGAGCAATAATGCAGGTACTCTATCTGTGCAAGAACATTAAACTGATGCAAAGTAAATCTGATGTGCTAATCGCATCTCATCACCGCAAAAAATACGATAGAGAACAATGCAATAAAATACAATGCAATCTTGACGGAGTGATAAGGAAATTAGTGACGAATTTTATTCCTAACTTGTAGCATAAGCAGATAATTGTTTTCCCATGGAATTGCTCACATTTCTGAGCTTTGTCTTCCATTAACGAAGGATGACGTGAGATTCAATGCCGATTCAATTCAATCTCTCTGACTCAGATTATATTGTACATCTATACACAGGCAGTTATAGCATAGCTCATTGAAATGGAGTCAATTCAATGCTCATCAGTAGGAGAGATGAGACGAGTACATCAGGTCAGATGAGGTTATAAAAGTTAAAGGAACTTCATGGATTTATAGTTCATTAATGTTTTATGTTGACATGAGCTGAAGAGATGGAAAATCGTATTTCAAATTCTTCTCCGTGCCACCAACAAAGCCTTGTGTAAACAATTCCCCTCCTATTATCTCTGCCAACTTCACTTGACATAAATCATATTTTATTGAATACTGCCCATCGATTCGTGACTAATCAATGTTGGCAGATGCTGAGAGGGCCAACAGGAACTATCCACTAGAGTTATTTCTGGACTCAAATTTAATACATTCGTTTCTATTTACCATTTACATCTTTACATTAGCTACGAACAAAGCCAATTTAGATTCATCCAATTCTCTTCTGTCTGCACGTAATAATTGCCCTACTATCTCTTCCCGCACAGGCAGATCCACTGTAACATCCTATTTTACTTGCACACAAATACCTAACGGAATATCTACAAATCGCTTTACAGAATGAAACGCAAATGATAAATAGATTTCATTTTAAATTGAGCACTCAAGAATTAATAATATTTATAAATGCTACGCGCTGAAGTCTCTCCTGCCATTTTGCATGAAAATAAAATATTATTTGTACAGTTTATATATTTTGTTATCCTTAATACATTTGCATATTCTAGTAATAAAATTATATTTAAACCTTTACACAGTATCCATTCAAACTTATATATATGCTAGAAGACTTAATACAGAAATCGATGGATTTATATACGAGTGATAAATATGTATATCCTAATATTGTTAAAATGGTAACTTCGAGAGATAAGTAATCATGTATGACCTTTTAACCGTCAACCGTTACTATTATGGACATCTCGAGGCAACAAAGATTTCCTAACTAACAAAACAAGAGTAATTGTGAGAGTAGCAAGATTTCTTCAATATGTGGATTTAATGGATAAACTACAAGTTGATGAGGGCGTTTGCTCCAAATCAAAATTGTTCTTCCAGCAAAGCAAATGCATAATAAATACGTTGACTTGACTGGCTTCCAATACTCTTGACACAACAGGCTGAAACATCTATCTCTCTTATATTATTCAGTATCAGTGAACAGTGTATGCATGTGATTAGAAAAAATAGGGACGTCTAGGAGACTATACTTGTTCCATGTTGTTGTTTCGGAAGGGGCTGCAGCGGATTTCGCCTAATAGGTAAGTGATATGTGGTCTCGCTCAAGAAAATTAGATGAGAGTAAAGAAATGAAGAGAGAACATGTTTGTGTGAGGCTTGGTAGTTTAATGAGATTGATGAGAATAATAGAACGAAGGTGGAGGCCTTAACAATTTGACATGTATATGTGCTCTGTGTCGGTAGCCTGATGAGATGAGCCTCAATTTTCACTCCCATTTGGCTACTGTTACTTAACTTCTTTAAGCCCTAGCCATCTTCTCACTAGATGCGTAAACACTAGAACCAACCTCTATTCCTTGACACACAACTGAACAGAAATATTTTTCAAAAAAGCTCTAGAATTAAATTTTATTTGAGAAGTGAAAATATGCATAAATACTATATCATCGGTAGTTCAACTTATTTATACAATCAGTAATTTCAACTTACATACAAATTAAAAATTAAAACAATATGCCGATATATTAAATCAATTTTTTGATTGTTTTCGGTCAGTTATTTAATTATTTATTTTTTGTTTTTTGATTGGCAAATCATCAATTGATCAGTGTCAATAAAGTCGGTATATATAAAACTAAAATCACAACGTGTAACAAATATTCTTTGTAAGATTTTACATATTTATAATTCCGCTGTTATTTATTTTGTTTCTATTTTTGACTAGAAGTGGAATCTAATATGTACTAACTTACTAACGGAATCATTGCACACTTAAAACTGAAGGCATCACAGCATTATTTCCTTTAAAATTTGCTTTAACTACAAATTGTTTCTCTCTGATACCACATTAGCCATTATTAAAATCTCATAAAAATTCACTTATGGAACTATACATGAAAGTTGCATAAAAGTCTAAAGATGTTTTAAAAGCTACCTCTAAAGAGGCATTTCCGGTAGTTCTGGATTACACTAACTTGCCTACATATTCCCACTATCTATTCTATAACTCGAGTTGGCTCGTTCTCTTGTCTTAATTTGCACTCCTCCCGGAAAATATGCATAGGATATTTGTATAGGATTATGGCCGAGCTGTGTAAAAATTTTACCGTATCGATAAACGTGTAAAACGTAATAGAATTTTTTCATGGAAACATGAGGCGTAGTAAATAGTAAGTGCAGAAGAAATCAAAGACTAAGGCTGCCTGCTTGATAACCCTCGGTTTTGACTGTAGAGTAGAAGCCAAAGAAGTGAGAATGTGTAAGGAAGGGAAAATTCTGTTAGGTGCATTCTGCCAAATAGAAACTGCATCACATAATTAACAAGTTGAGATGATGTGATGTAAGGGAAGTGTGTGAGTCTGTGAGGTATAAGTAACGAGAGAGGAAAACATCTGTAGTTTATAGGTCCACTTGAGTTAGTTGTCTAATGTCGACTTATCGGTCAGGTGAGGAAGCGAACATGGGAAACCAATAGAAAAACACTTTGCTTCAATTTCTAAGTGGGTCTTAATATGAATTTTATTGAAATGAAGCAACTTAAAAGGACATGGAGTACAAATACAACTTGCCACATACTACTAGCCCTACCAATCCAATCCTCTCGTCTCCCAGAAGAATGGCAAACACATTCGTAGAAATAACAAAGAGCTACCTACTGTAAAATATTCTAGTATATTGCAATGCAACAACATGAAGCAAGGTGTCTACTCCTAGTCTGACTAGGTTCCTAAGCATATCTATCTCTCACTATATAATACTATATACAAATATATAGTAATATATGTTTGTAATATACGCTCAAGTGTGTTATATGAAAAATGCTGGTGTATTTGAAATATTTGATGTATGTGTCTGGTGTGTAGTGTTTTCATAAGTCTCATGCGATTAGCTATAGTAAAGGGCAATTAGAAAGGAATTCTTAACTGTCATTAGATCTTAAGTATAGTTTGTCAAGAGCATGAAATTACGAGGAACAAATAATGCTTTACAAATTTACACGATGACAGAATCAATATAAATATAAAGAAATGCTTAATTGCAGTTGTAATTGTAAGTGGATTTGTGAGAGAGGGGAGAGCGCCGGTTCAAGAAGGGAAAGACAAGGGAAATCACATCTTTATAGCTGTATGCAATAATGTGTTGTTGTAATTACAGCGTTGTACAGATAGCTCTTATAGCCCTCTAATATCTGTAGCTAAGTACTTAGGTCTGGGTATGAAGATAGGACAGAGAGAGAGAGAGAGGACAGAGTCAGTAAGGTGGCAATTGGTAGCAGACAGAGTGAGCAGATAAAGAAAGATTGAGTTAAGTTAACCCGTCTCATTTGATCTGATCTACCGATTCCGGCTACTCTTCATTCTTCTCACTCTTTTTTCCCATTCTTAATGTATTCTGTTTAAAGCAGTCATGTTCATGCACTCAGGACAATGGAGCAAGGCACAGAGAGAGAGAGAGAGAGAGAGAGAGAGAGAGAAGGTGCAAAGGTAATTATACAGAGCCAACATACTTTGTTATCCGAAAGAGCCAATACAATATCAGTCACTTTTCTCGAATATATGGGGAGCATAACTAGTTATCCCCGACTACGCACATTCCGATACCATCCACAAGTGCATATCAACACTCGCACTTAAGAAGAAGAAGATTGAAGAAGAGCTTATGCGCTGTGGAACAAGGAGTCAGTTAGTAGACTCGGATGCTAATTAACGCGTCATGCATGCAAACATTTTTATGCCTCTGGACCAGATCTGTTAAACATGGGAAAGTATTAATACATCAAACTCATCATTATTAGCCACCACCAACCAAGAGACGATTAGCATTTGTAGTGGACCAGGACTCGGTTCCCATATCTGCTCCAACATAAATATCAGGGCAGGATTTGGATGCTGCAGCCTGGACAAGTCCAAAGAAACTAATTGCAAAGAAAGGATGATCTGATGATGCGAGCGAGGAAACGAGCCCTTTTCCTCCACTTGATCCTGTCAGATGTGACGGAGGTGGAATTTACAGGTCTCCTCTCAGACGCACCTTCGCAGACCAATTCACCAAGTCACAACAGCAGCCATTTATCAGTTATTTATATATTCACAATTTTTATCTGCCTCCTTAACTTATTTGAGTGGCTTTTTTTGAAAATAAATTATCGAGTTCTTTGTTTTCTCCGTGGAACTGATTGTGTAAATTGTATTCTAGTTTTTAAACTGCTGATCCTCTTGTTTTAAGAACACTAAGGTGAACTTGATTATTGTAATAAACTACATGCTACTACTACATTGCATTATATAAGCTCTTCTGCTCTACACAAGTCACTGATCGTGAGCTTAATCACTGGAAAAAAATCCAGAGCGAAATCTGCTAGCCAGTAGCTACTTATTTCTTTGAGATGTACCTAGTTACTTACTACTGCTACAGTGCTACACTTACATTTTAAGTAGGTTCTTGCTTGGCTAAGGTAACCTGTCTACTTATTGCCAGTAGTGAGAATGGCTCTATAAATGTGATTATAATTGAAAGGCTATTAGGTTAGGAGTCCGTATAGTTAAAGTGAGTTAGTTAGGCGACATAAAACAGTAGACTTGCTTCAGTTCGGTTGCCAAGCTTAGTTAGCTCAATCCTGGGATATGATATGTAAGATTCATTGTCAGCTCATTTCTTCGGTCTGGTTAACAGAAAAAGAGACAGACGGTACCCAATTCAGGTAGCTCCTTTGCAGACATTTGGCGTAGGTAATCGAAAAGCAATAAATTCTACGTAAGAATGTCCTTTCAACAAACTGGTTTCCAAATAATAATATCATGTCCATCCACAATACTAATACACATTTATTCCGTCTTATCCTTAGGACACCACATAATATAACGTCCTATATCACAATACGCTATTATTATTATTATTATCAAGAGTACACCCAACGAGTTAAATAACTCTGTCTGCATCTTACGCTTATAAAATCCTTAGACTCAATCCCATCCCTTACTCCTCAACTACTCTTTCTCCTACAAACACATACTACCTACTAAAACTATTACCTATACTAACTCAGATCTATTCTTTTCTGTACACCTATATTCACATATTTATATTCATTATCCTATATTCCTATTCCAATATATCTTTTCATTTTATTTTCCTCTCTCTCTCTCTCTGCCTATAAAGAATAGGATTATAAGAGGATGCCTGCGTATAATGTATGTACACACATGCAAGAAGTTTACGGAATCAAGTTGAACGAAGCCAAGTCAACCGAGCCGTCAGTTTGCTCAGCTCTATCAATCTAAATTGAAGTAAAGCTAAAGCCAGCTTCCCAAGCCTTCCAGCAAAAAAATTGAGCAAAGCAACTCAACCTTCGTCACAACTAATTATTATTACTTCACAATGCAATGCAAGAAGTTTTGTTTCCACTTGTACTCACTCCTGACCCTCATTATTACTTTTAGATTTCTGCTTTGTCTAACTTCACTTGACGAGTTCAGAGAAGAGACTTTTTCCGCTCGTTTTCTGCCTACCAACAACTTATCTCAACTCACGTACACACACAGTGTCCCTCTGAAACACCATTCGGCACTTCTGGCTATTTTATGTCTTGATATTATTATTGTTAACGAGGTTACCTCAGCCATTATTTGCTATGTACATATTTGCTAGCAACATCATAAACTACAACTTACCACTCCTTAGCCTTTACTTATGATACTAATTAGTTAGTCCAAATCCAACAGTCGCAAATTACTCGTGTCATTGTTTCTAGAAAAAATGTCTTGATTCACAGGATTTAATATTTTCCCTTTTCTTAAATTATTTACTTACAATTAATTTAATAACTTAATTTAGCTCGAGCTTTGAGTCGTTGAAGAATAATGGGAGTACCTACCTAATGCATTTATTATCAACCTTTGTTTTGTAGCCTTATTATTGGAGCTTCAATTAATTGGCTAGATTAGGGATTAAGTTGGCAAAAAAATTGGGAAATGAAAGTAGGTTTAAACTAAGCATGCAGAGGATGAGACAGTTTACGAAGACTATTAGCTACGATGCGAGTATTACAGAGAGATAATAGGGGTGGAGAGAAACATCAAAGTTGAAAGGTACAACAGATGTCTTATTGCTTTGCCCTGCCAGTATCCGATCCATTATTTCTCTGTTTGTTTGGCAACTACCTACCTAAATTTACTAGCATCACATAAAGAAGATACAAAAATGTAATTGTACGTATAGAGAAAGGAATAATATTATACAATATTTTTGATTGTTAATTGTATTGAGCATTAACGTTGCTCATTTTGTTCAAATAGTAAATAGGGTATTATCTAAGAGTACAGATAGGAAAGATAAGTCAAATTGGTGATAAACAACAATCCTTGCAATAACAATAAAATATTAATAATAATGGCATGATCCATATTCAAAGTAGGTACACAGATAATTACTTGCCTATAGCCAAATTATGAAGGAGTCTTAACTCTTCTGCTCAGAATGCTCAATGTATGTATGGTTTGTAGGTTGGGCACCGTCTCTACAAAGTTATCTGCTTTAAGGTAGCTCGTTAATACATAAAATTCTCATTTGTTTGCTACTTTGTTACTGACTGCTACTGCACGTGTATCTTTGTAAGCAAACACAGAAGAAGTTGAATGGGAGTTATGAAAAAATGCCATTACTAGCTACTCCAGCATAATAAAAACTAATCAAATAATAAACAGTACAAGTTGAGCAGCTGCGAACAACTGCAACGCTACATATGCATATCCACTTACAATTAGCATTGTGTCAGTCTTTCTGTTTTATTAGAAAAAATCTCACTGCGTCTTTCATATTGGCCATAATATTTTATTGGCTTATATTTTCCGGTCATTCACTACAATAAAAAAAATTAATTGGAGCCATGAAAATATTAATCAGGAATTTAGTCGTATGCAAAAATGTAAAAATCCGTTAACATTACAAATTAATTAATAAAACGAAGCGAAAATAAAAATGAGTTTCAACACAAGATTTGGCATAAATAATTTTTTAAAGTGAGAAAATAGTGCTCATTTATTTATAAAGGTATAAATGATTAGGCAAGTGTAAAGAGTCCATTGTCACAATTTAAATTAATTGAAAAGTTAAAGATAAAATCATGGTATAATTAATATAGCGCAGAAATTATGTAGAATGAGAGAAAGGCGGCTGAGTGTAATCTAAAACATTACCGTGCTACGCAAATGGGAATCTCATTATAATTCAGCTGTTATGTTTCCCCTGGAAAATTTGCAAATTAACCTGAAGGGATAGGAAACTAGAGAGAGTCCTTATCTCGAAAGAGTGCTTATTAATTAGTAAGGTATATGTAGGTATGTGTAAGTTGAACAGGTATAATAGGAGAGGTGAAGTGATGCGATGCGCCTTCCTACTTGAATTACATTTCATTGTAGTGAGCCTAGTGTTGCCCTTTCCCACAGAGAATTGCAAACTGGCATCTTTACTCGTTTGTGTAGAGTAATATGTAATATGACGCTACTTACGTGTTTTCTGTCTGATTTGATCGCCCTCTCAATCAACTAACCTACTGATGCTACCCACACACTCAATCTATATTATGCATGTCTACCCACATTAGAGCAGAAGATAATTGTATTTCTGGTGGCTATAATGTAATGTACAACTAACTACTCCTTAAGTTGCATCTTGCAACTGTATTTAATGACTCTCTGCATATAGTCTATTCACAGAATGAGAGGCATGTGGAACATTTTGGAAAAATCACAAAGCAACTTTGCAGAGTTTAATAGGCAGAGCAATTAAAATGACAAGTCGAGACGACAAGGTAAAAAGGAAAGATACGACAAGAGCAAAGGATTGAAAGAGTTAGCGAGTGAGTATTGAGATGAGATGAGGGTTCCGCCGTGTTGTTTGTTTTGATAGTGCAGCAGACACTTTACTTTATAACTCACCGAGAATAAAAAGAGTAAATGAGCAACATTAAACATAACATTTAAACAAACACACAAGAACATACATCAGCAATTACAAGGAATTTAATTACCAACCTACTAAAAACGAGTGTCCCTACTGCAGGATAGTGCACGGTGCACTATTATTGATCTAATAACATGTATGCCCTGTTCGAATCATATCGACACATAATAAACATTGACATCGACTAATAAACATCCACACAGAGCTCCTAATACACATACAGTGAGTGAGTGAGTGAGTGAGTGAGAGATCAGTAGTAGATGCTCCCAGTCAAGTCAAGTGAGCAAAAATGAAGCTGTGCGACGCATCTGCATAGATAAGAAAGAGTTTGCCTAATTGTTTGCTACAACAGACAGTTAAAAGATCAGTCTGTTGTGTAGTTGTGGAGTGACTAGGACTATCACTTACCTACATTCATAGGAATAGATAAGACAGATGGCTAGTCTTCTACTCCTTGGGCTTCCCTACTAAATATGTATCTTGATTATTCTTGATTGCATTTATTAGTATGACTTATGTGCGATTACACTGTGTTAAGCTAAGTACAAGCAAATTTAATTTAACTAGATCAACCTGAAAAGGTATCTCTGCTCCACTCTCTATTAGTTGTTCCCAGATAGAAATAATAAATGAGTTGCACACTTGTACACAGACTTTATATTTACTCTCTCATTTGTACTAATATATTATGTATACGAAATGAGATTTGTGATAAGGATCCCTTTGCTAAATTGAATTACGATTTACAATTACGATCCCTATCCTTGTCATCGTGATATTGATGGAATCATTTCTATCATTGCAATATCCATGCTGATGTTGTGTCGATAATTGCTTTCAGTGCACACAAGGATTGGCCATCTATAACAGGATAATGCTAATGAAGTATGTATGTTCGAATCATAGTTTACACTTGGTTTGGCAAGGCTTATTAGCCATCACAGCAAGACACAGAGAGACGCGAGAAGCTGCAACTTGAATTTGAATGCATGTACTTGTAGGGTTTGTGAAAATTTATCATGTTTGATGTATTTACTCAATATGACTAAGGAGAGTCCATAATGATATTACTTACATTCTGATCTCTGTAATGCTACTAACTAGTAAATGCTACCTTTGAGTAATGACACTCTGGCTGTCTGTCTGGCTACTCACATTCAACTAGTAGATAACTATGTATTTATGTGTATAGCTAGGCTATGTGCTCTTCTGTGTAGCTCATGTACTGTTTGCTGTGCTTTATTGCTGTCAAAATTATATTGCTTTAGAATGTAACCTTCAATTATTTTAATTCGTCCACTTGAATCGAAATTTCCTGGATCGACAAGACAATCAATTCAGCTGGCTTGGATTGGATGGGACTCCATCAACCATCACGCAAGGCAACATTAACGACTCTCAGTTGAATTAAATCGAAATTAAATGAATAATTCCATAGTGTAACACCATGTAGGCACTGCTCTTGTTTTTTTCTCTCTCCAACTCTAATTGAAGTGAATGATGCGAAGTGTACTTACGTTAGATTAATATCCTTCTGCCGTGTCAATACAATTCTGTTCAATTTGAAATGATCTCTCAAAGTAGGCACATAGAAATAATTATCATTGTAAGAAACTTATTACCTTAAGTGTAATTGCACAGAGCCATAAACTTGTAAATTATTTGCATGAAATGTTTGATAGGAAAAATTTAATTGCTAATTCAATCAGATCAATTCCAATTTCAACAAAGTCAATTGTGATGCCGTTGTAAATGCTAATATGAATTATTCCTAAATGGCATTTCTGTGTAATGTATGTTAATATATTTAATATTAATAATAATAAAAAAATGATATTCATGCAGCCAATCATGGAGGTTTTACATGATTATGCTTTTACTATTGTTGATGCTCGTAGGTGCTATGTGCATTTAGTATAAAATGATAAATGATTCATAAAGTATAAAAAAGGGGCGAATAAATTGAGTGAAACGGTAAATGTTTCTTTATTTATCATCATCGTAATCATTTTTCGTCGACGAACGCGTAGGTTTACTTTTACTTTATGTAGTCAGTATAATGTTTTCACAAGATCTTCTCGGTGTGGTAGTTGATTTCACAGTTTACTTATTTAGCTTATACATAAGTACATAGAATCAGTTAAGTTTTTCCTTTTACTCTCGCAAACTACAATCTACATACATCTAATAATATTATAGTTACTTACAGTAGACATTTATCTTTGAGTACCTGTGTTGAATGCACTAGTACGTTTCTCGTAAATATTTTCTTGTCCCGTTCATTTCATATTTTTTGTTATTATCTCAATCGATCAAGAAACATCACATTAAAACTATTCTAGTAAATTGTACAAACTTGAGACTGGCTCACTCACGTAATAATATTTAAAAGTGTCTCAAGTCAAGTACATTCACTGTAAGTAACACAAATAAACACACAGGCACGTACATTACTTACACTGACATACTTACATACATACATTGGTAAATACTTCTTATGGACTTTGTTTTAAATACGAATACCTAATGTTTTACGTACAAATGTAATACCGAAGAACCGACTGCACAACGTAATGTCTTCTTTTTTAATGTACAATACACAAAGGACTACCACAAGACATTCCATTAAGTAACATCATAGGGCTTCACGATGACGTTTAATATTTAGGCTACGACTTTATTATAACTTTAAAATTTATTATGTAAATATGATCATCAACTACATGATAATAGCGCGAAGTCTATTTTTAAATATTTTAAACGGGCTATCTACTTTGCTACTGTAAATTTATATTAAATAGGTAATAATTAGTTATGTATGCATGTAGGTAGCACATACATATTTCTTGTTTGGGTTGGGTAGCTTGTTTTCATCAGTCAAAGGCTATTCTGTTGATTATTGTCACCGGATAATAATTTTTTTCATCCAGTACAATCAATAGACAGTTCTTTCTGTGTAGTGCAGATTATATTAACAAGGTGAATTGATTTGAGGTGGTGTGATGTGGTAAATGCTCATCTTTGCATTCGCTTGACTGTATTGTATTGTATTGTTATGCACAGAACTAAATTAAAACATGTTGCACATTGCTCTCGGTAAAGCAAACAAGAAAAGATAAGAAATGGATCGTTTTCATTCACATAAACGGATAGAGTTGTCCTGCCCTATATAACCAATGAGGGCACATTGAGATTAAAATATTATTAATAAACGCCAGAATTACAAGTGAACACAAATCACACGCACATAGATGAGGTAGAGGTAGGTAAGTACACTAGCTACACTTTGATTCCTATCATCATCATCATCATCATCATAAATATGTAAGCATCAGATTCAATCAACCAATATCCAAGTCTATCCTAAATAAATACTGTAAAGTAATGCACAGAACTAGCGATAATTAAGGAGGTGGCTTGGCCTGGCTTCATTCCTTCATTGTAACTTGTAACTATCTTGTAAAAATGTACAGTGGCTAGTGGGTAGTAATTTATTTCAAGTAAATGATGGATTGTTGTGAGTGATTGATGTGATTCCTTTAATTCCGCAGTAGGAACCGTGTTAAAAATTAATCTGCCACCTTACTTAGCTATCATGTCATGTGTGTGAATTATAAATAATTATTACTGCACTTAGTTCATGTATAATAATATCTAATTGTAGTATATCGATAAGTATCGATCTCTGTGTAATTAGTGTATTCTAGAAATGTCCCTTGAATATTTCCCTTGACTAAATAAGTACCTCCACTAGAAACACAATAGTAGTATTCATCTGTGTGAATTTGTGTGAAATTGACTAACGATAAGAATCCGTGCTAATAAATGCCCTTGAATTGATCCATTTATTACCTTTTCGTCTGATGTTGTTCCCTAATTACTATTTAACATTTAATTATCTGAATGCAAAGACAATGCTGTCCGCCCGCCTATACAAACTGATGTATGTAGTACTGGTGTGTGTTGTTGTACGAAGGTATTTAATGGCAAGAGGTTAGTTGAAAATGGTGTTTTTGTTTAGCCAGCTAGCGCCATTAGAATTAGTACAGGACATAATAATAATATTTGCAGATTACCTTAGTCATGGCCAGTTTATTTTTTTCCTAGTGTTGCCAAGTAACTAGATGAGATAGTAATTAGGCTAGATGTTGTGTGTGTATTTATATTTATTTAATAGATGGGTAAATACAGATAGCAGTGGCTCTAAGATTGAGTGGTAGAAAACAGAAGTAGACAGATAGGAGCAGGCAGTCATTTGTATATTTGTTTGTATTGAGTTTGTTTGTTTCAGTTGGCTGCGTGCTGAATGCTAACATAAATATACAGTATAATAATTAATTATATGTATGTACGTACGCATGTGTTATCTTTCCTTTCCTCTATGTATTTAGTGTCTACGTAAGAATTTTATACACGAATCAGTTAATAATAACGAGTCTCTCTCTTAGCCAGCTTCCCTATATAATTAAGTATTAATTGCTGCCTCTCCGGAATTGGATGTTTCGCTAAGTTTGCATTTAATAAATTCTTCTCCTCTTTCTGCCAGCTAGTGTATAATGGCCTATCATAAGTATAACTAATCATGTTGCATCTCTATTCTTTTCTGCCTCTGTCTGCAAATAAATATAAGGAGTATCCAAGGAGCTTTTTCAGTGGAGTGCGTAGTACATTACATACACGTTCTTCTAATAGCATTCGGACTTGAGATGTGATGGGTTGGATGTAAGTGACTCTATTTTTTAGTGTTTCAGTAGTTCAAGTGCATTGTATCAGTATCAATGGTCTTTTGTAGCGTGGCGACTTTCTGAGTTGTGTTTGCGTCTTTGGGGTAGGTATTCTCGTACTACTAATTAGGTATTTATCTAGAGCTAATTCATTTTAACATCTAATAACTTAAAGGTAAATATTACATTTTGGGGTTGAGAAGTGCATTCAAATTGAAAGCTGCATTCAGATGGGCAGATCGAGCTAGGAGAGAGTTATGATGACCAGCGAAAGGTACAACAGGCGGAAGAAGACCTCCGAGGGACGGCGGTAACAATGGTCTTGCGGCCGCCAGGCGAAGTTTTTCGATTTCAGCCTCTTGGAGTCTCTTTGCCTTGGCTCGCCGATTCTGAAACCAGATTTTCACCTGAAAATTCCAAAAAAGTTGAAAAATTAATATCGGATTTTGATAGAGAGCCTCTAACTAATGTGGCCATAAAGTGAGTTCATGTATAAGCCGAGCGTAAATCCTGTAATAAGGTTTCTTTGCTCCTACACTTATTTATTGTAGTGCAGGTGGTAATAAAAGAGGGATCTGTTAATGACTTTGCGTCTAATGAATAAATTATGGAGGAACATGGCATTATAGTTTCATTGATGCAGAGTCGAACAAACATTGCTACAGATATTGTGCCATTCTATTAGGGAGCCAACATAACTCCCTGCTAATTAACATGAGAAGAGATGTGAAGGAAATAGAATAGTTTGATTTTAACAGAGAGAGTAAGTGTATGGATGGGCACATTAAGTAGTTAGAGGGAATCCAATCAGATTTCCAAAAAATCAGTTTCAATTCAAGCAATACCCCATTCACCTCATAATTTCCCATTTCTGTCATCTTCGATTGGATCTTTTCAATTGAAAAAGAGGATAGAAAAAAGTTGAGAACAACAAGGTGTAATGTATCTGGATGCCCTTTCAAATAAATTAACCTGAAGCAAAGGCTTATCGTCTGATTCCCACTCACCCTGCCTACATGCATACTAATACACACACACTACATACATACACACACACACACACACTCACTACACATCCAACTCAATTCAATTCAACTTGCATTATTTTATTTTATTATCTGAGCGAGGCAAGTATCATCTACATGTGGATGTGTTAGCTGCTTACCTACCTTAAGCCTGTCCATTATTGAAGTAGCCTTATTATTGCTGTTCAACTTACTGCTACCTCTCTCTCTCTCTCTCTGTCTCTGGCTATGCTATCTGTAAGTACTAATCGCAATAAAGTATAAGTAGCAGGTTAATATATTATTATTGCATGCAGATGCTAGGGAAGTGCTAGGGATTTGGAATGGTGATGGAGCTGGCTACATATATAGCTCCTGATAAGTACTTGTCTTTAGGAGAGTTGACTTTTGCTCACAATTAGCAGTGACTCCTGCACAAGACTACTTTGACTGATTAGGAGGTAATCTGAAGTCTGACTGATTGAAGAACTGAACTCTGGTGAAGAGGAGAATGCATATTAGCCACTAGAACAATAATTCAGCCATTCAACAGCCCCTAAGTGTTATATCTAGAAAACAAGGTTCTCGTAGGGTGCTAGAATCCCTACATGTAGTAAATATGCGCCGAGAATGGCCTACCTGTTCCAATGCACTAAGAACTTAATTCCCTTCCCTTTGGCTACTTACTTGTCTTTTGAACAAATTTCTTTTAGAGCATAAATGTCTGGTGGTAATCAAATAAGTGCTACTACACTACGTTACTCCACCAGCAAATTGGCTTAGATCAAATGAAAAACTTCAATAAAATTAAATCAAATGGCACCAGTCCTTTTCTTGCTTACTCTAAAGGTCATTCAGCATCTTGTTCTGGCATAAGTCAGCAGTTAGCTACTTGCCTCATGTTTCTCTGTCTATCCTTCGACTCACATCTCCCTCATCGTCTACGCATCCTCACTTGCCCACTTTACTGACATGACACTCTCTCAGAAATCAACTCGTTCAAAGGCAACTAACACTCACTCCACATTCCTAAGTTCATGTTTCATAGAGTTTACTTACTCTCCGTCTTACACCAGCTGTATACTTACAACATCATTTAATTATTGTTAGCGAGAATTGAACAGACACTTCCACTTCACATCACACTAACAATAAATTAATACCTACAGCCACTGCTCTTTCTCAAAGATGCACTTTGAGCGAATCTTGGCGTCAAATCTTTTCTCTATTAAACACAAGGCCCTTTACTAAAAATCTACCTAAATTAATCAAACGCAAGTCCTAGCAACTCATGCGATGACCCTTCAAATCCACTTGATGCCCGAGAACACAAAATTAATTACAATCTTTTCACTTCTCTAATTCACCTCAGAATTCACCTTTGTAGATAATAAACAAATTGTGGCAGTCAAATAATACTATAACTGAAGCAGACTTGTTTCAACCCAACATTCTATATTCAATTTCAGCTCTAATTCTCTTTAATTCATTAACAGTCGATGAAACATGAACAGAAACTGGCCCATCCACAAAGTTTATAGATTAATTTTCAGCCTTCATTCATATAAAAACTTCTACTTCTTCTTCCATACACAAATACTTCAGTCTAAAGAGATCCAGCGTTATTAAAAGTTAAGAAGAGACTGCAATAAGTATAAATATTGTATATATGAATAACAATTCAAATGTGTGCATTCAGCTCTAGTTTTTTTTTGTGCTTCTGTTTGAGACGATGATAGTAAATTACCGAGAAACAGAAGCGAAATCCAATAAAAATCCTTAAAAGAGAAGAACATTTGCATATATAAATTTTTTCTCATTAATTTAAATTGCAATCTGAAATGTGTAGTCAAGAGGGTGGCCTCTCCTTCCCCAACAGATCTCATATAAAAACACCATTCTGGTTATATTAACTTTTACATAAAAAACTATAGGGGACTAAACAGACATTTATAAATCACCTGCTGTAATGGAAATAAGAGGCTTAAGCATTAATTCTTCTACAAAGAAATCTCGTGAAAGCCAAAATCAATTTCAAAAGAGCTGTCTTCCACATGACGCTATACATATATGAATGGAAATGAAGTGATACACATTGTAAAAGCCCCTTCAATCTACTCTTCCCATCACAATATACTTGTAAGTACAACAAGTGAGCTTAAACCTGTCAAGCTCTTAATACAAAGCTTTTTCCTTGGCATCTCCTTTAAAAAACATTTTCCCTTTTCCCTTGACAATGGTTATTCAAATAAAAAGGACTTAACACTACGCATATAACTACAAGAGACGCATTTCAACGAGAATAGCAATATATTTTCCAT